>JANSTR010209367.1:0-14847 GCA_025434805.1 Antipathozoanthus remengesaui | reverse complement strand
CACCGGGGTCAGAGATTTTTTCTCTTTCTCCGTGTGGGCCCATTTCCTTACTAGGGCTATCGCTCAGAAGGAATTAAATGGGGTATTTGTACAGCACTGTAATTATAACCATAAACTACTATATCTGACATTTCAGCTGACGCGTATATCTTAATTTTTTGTAATTACGTTGCGAAAGCTGTAGTACCGCTGTGAAGTCGCCTTCGGCATCGGTATATAATCAATTGCTCGTAATTCAAAAATCACATTGGTAATGTTATGTAGTTAGTCTATCTGAATTTTTGGTCACATGGCCTTGAATAAATATTCAAATGTTCTAAAATAACAGCAGGTTATCGTTGCATGACATAATGTGACATACACGACTTCGTCTCCAAAACATCAGGGCTATCGGAAAAAAACAAAACTATAATTGTTTCTATCGGGACCAGTTGTTAATTGTTTGGAAGTACCAGGATATGTGGCCTGTTGTTGCTGTACGTACCACATTCACAACAGAGATTGTGCACAATTGCATGTTTGTTAGATTTAGTTGCCATATACCATATCTAAGCCTTTATGTAAGGAAAAAGTTTGGAATTTGCAGCGCCATATCAGTAATTGTTGGTGTGTATATTTTTGTCGGTTTTGACAGAGTCAACTCCTTAGGTACGATATTATTTTTCTCGTGAAATTTATCTTGGAATACCAAAATCAGACAGTTACTATATAGTGTACTAGAAGCTCATAAGACTTATGAGTGTACTTACTTTAGGAAGCCGTTCCCTTTTCCTACCGTAAGTCATTCCCTATGAGGTTTGCGCGTTGCTTTCATGCAACAAAGCAGCCACCAAAACCATGAAAATAATCACGAAACTTTTCTTATTTATAACAGCCATACTGAACAGACCTGAACTTGTCAATGTAAAGATTTACACCAACGTCAACAGTTATTTCGCACACTGCCTCTCATCTTGTTCGGTTTCTATTTATAGGACAGTCGTTGATAAATCTTCATTTTTCATTTATCGTGCAAACAGTCATTTTGCTCTGAAGCGTTTTTGTTAGTACTTTCGAGGAGAGTTAATTGCTTCATTCAATTGCATTAACCTACTATGTCTCCTACTCCAATTAATATCACAAAACAAATTTAAATACTTTGCTCAAAATTCCCCTAAACGAACTGTTTGTAGCATTTGACATAAACCTAAATAGAATGGTCGGAGGTCCTGTTGCTATGAGGAGAATGGAGGAATTGATGATCGTGAATTGTATTGTATTGTATTACCAATCACAGCACGTATTTACACCTTCCATACAATTTATTGACACAATAAAAATCAGGTGCAAGTAATCTTAATTGTAAATTGTCTTGTGTAAATTCATTAATTCCAAGTGTTCTATTATCTACAAGATTCTAAAAACAATTGCCAGGCTCGCGATAATCAGTCCAAGATTGTAGATGTGATCGTGAGCGAAAAGACTAAAAAACAGTCATTCACGGAAAGCCTTAGAATCTTGCTAAATAACACTATTTAATTTGGTATCTCGGCAAAAAGACCGGATTGATGAAAGTGTTCGAGTATTTTGTCACTTTTTTTGCATGAAGTCTTTATTAAGATCATTAAATAATAACTCACTTTCAAATTCAAAATCGGCATTGTCCTATGTGCTTCAGTCAATTTAATTAACATCTTCGTGGATTGTTTGGACCGACACGTGGCAGGTCTCAGATTCTATTTACTTACAAAAAGTATTGTAGCTCCTGTTGTTCATATTTTTTTAAAACAAAATACGTACATGTGAAAGCTTACAACTATCGATTTGTCACGTACATTAGAGTTCTGAATTGCACCTGAGCTGTAGATTTTTCAGTTTAGTCTAATCTGGTCCCAGTTGAACCGATATATTATTGCGTGTTCAGCAGACTCCCAAGTATGAACGAGCTGTATGTATAATATGATGTGAAGTGGATTCATTACAGGTACATATACAAAATACAATATTTGGACAGCATCACGCAAAATGCCTTTGTTGGTGTCATTTATCGTAAATCACTAAATGAAAGATCAATCAAGGTGGATAGAGTTTCCCATACATTAATTACTGACTGTTAAGAAATTGTCTTGGGTTTTAGCTTTTTAATCAGTTTCTGCTTTGTGATGACGGAAAAATATTTTGATATTCAGTTTTAAAATTTCCCCTGTATGCAGAACATTCATACTTCCTTCACGAACTTGCAGTATACGGCATGATGAATACTGATGCGTGTGTTGTATTACTAATTGTTATTATATGGCCACGATATAGTATGCGCGCTCCGTGATTGGTTCTTGAAAGGTCTCTATTTCCCGTAATACCGGTGTGCATTACGGATTTGATGACTAAAATCACACATTTTATGACCTAATATGTTTTGTGAGTGAATATGTTTTGAACACATCAAGAACAAAAAAATCCAAGAAAATTTTCGTTTCAGTGGCACTTAAAGAAGAATAAGCTATCGAGATATTCATGTCAGTAGTATAGAGAGATGAGGTTTGGCAGGATGAGCCTTTCTTTGCATGTCAGTAGTTTAGAGGGACGAGTTTGGCAGGATGAGCCTTTCTTTGCATGTCAGTAGTTTAGAGGGACGAGTTTAGCAGGATGAGCCTTTCTTTGCATGTCAGTAATATAGAGGGACGAGGTTTGGCAGGATGAGCTTTTCTTTGCTTGTCAGTAGTATAGAGAGAGGAGTTTTGGCAGGATGAGCTTTTCTTTGCTTGTCAGTAGTATAGAGGGATGAAGTTTAGCAGGATGAGCCTTTCTTTGCATGTCAGTAGTATAGAGAGATGAAGTTTAGCAGGATGAGCTTTTCTTTGCTTGTCAGTAGTATAGAGGGATGAGGTTTAGCAGAATGAGCCTTTCTTTGCATGTCAGTAGTATAGAGGGATGAGGTTTGGCAGGATGAGCTTTTCTTTGCTTGTCAGTAGTATAGAGGGATGGGGTTTAGCAGGATGAGCTTTTCTTTGCATGTCAGTAGTATAGAGGGATGAGGTTTGGCAGGATGAGCCTTTCTTTGCATGTCAGTAGTATAGAGGGATGAGGTTTAGCAGGATGAGCTTTTCTTTGCTTGTCAGTAGTATAGAGGAATGAGGTTTAGCAGGATGAGCTTTTCTTTGCTTGTCAGTAGTATAGAGGAATGAGGTTTGGCAGGATGAGCCTCTCTTTGCTTGTCAGTAGTATAGAAGAATGAGGTTTAGCAGGATGAGCCTCTCTTTGCTTGTCAGTAGTTTAGAGGGACGAGGTTTGGCAGGATGAGCTTTTCTTTGCTTGTAAGTAGTATAGAGGAATGAGGTTTGGCAGAATGAGCCTTTCTTTGCATGTCAGTAGTATAGAGGGATGAGGTTTAGCAGGATGAGCCTTTCTTTTCTTGTCAGTAGTTTAGAGGGACGAGGTTTGGCAAGATGAGCATTTCTTTGCAGGTTTCTTTGCATGAACCGCGGAAGATTGAGAATGAACTTAACTGCGCGGCTTGTATATGTATATTAGTTCGCTTGATCAGATTGATTGACTGATTACTAAAGAAAGTATTAAAAATTCTAGTTAAAGGGTAAGGATTTAGGTCAAGGAATCATTTACTGCATAAGATATCTGAGACATGACAAAGACACGACAAAGGCTTCATGACAAAGAGCTAGAACTCAATAATTTTTGTTTGCCTTAATAATGAAGGTTTCCAATGCAGGTGCTTGTATTCTAGTGATGTATAATGTCAGTTTTGTTGCATATTTTTAATTTTTTCTATAATGTTTGAATATCTAGCATGTTTCGGTCGGTCTTGACACTCACAGTTCAGTGTAAATATGTAAAATGCACGTGCGAACTTAGATATATAAATACTTTCTTAATTTTTATTTCGCTAACCCCAAGAATGCAGTCAAGAAAGAACCGGTATGCAGAACTATTATGTACATCACGACGGCTTACCGTAGACAGCTTCTCTCTCTTTCTACCCAAGACCGTTTCACCCAATGTAGTTTGTGTTTTGGCTTCTTCCAATAGGGCAGCTACCCAGACCATCAAAACAATGGCGACACATTTCGTAGTTAAAGAAGACATCTTTATTGAGTGAAGCAGTCTCCAACTCTTCAGTGTGAAGTCAACGTTTGTGTAAAGTTTTGCGCTCACACTGCAGTTTTTTCTCGTTCACGATCAGTTCCTACATTTATAGTAGTGACCGATCAATTAAGAATTATTGCTTTTCCGTTTATCAAAAATCACTTATTCAGATCCAAAGTGGATTCGGAAGTTTCTTTCGAGGAGCATCGATAAGTAATGCTTCAACTATATTGCTATCCACGCAAATCAAATAACCCTCGACATACTTGTACAGGAAGTCATTATTTCTTTTAAGAATGTGTGTACCACCTTACAGATTGTTTGCTTCTAAAATCAAAGCCTGTGTAAAATAGAATTCGTGGGGGCAGTTGTTTTAGGACCCTGAAAGAAGCACTGTCATCACGACGACGCCCTCGTGCAACCGCCATGGAATTCATATGTTCATTGTTGTGATATAATAAATTACTAGAGAGATGACGTTATTTATCAGTTCAATTTTAGCGAAACCTTCAAGTTAACACAACATGGCAGCATTGATTCGTGGCCCGTAACTAAGTCGCTGTAACTTTGGTCAATTGTATTTGAACAGACAACTACATGTTCCTGAAATAAAACACAAATCAGTAACAAATACGTAAAATGTGTGCAATTCTACAATAACTCAGTTACTATACAGACTATTCTCCTGCAGTGAGCCACCTCATTATGTTCGGAAATTAAGTACTTACTTCAATGAAACAAATAAACAAATGACTCATATAATAGAAATCTTAATAACCTCGTTTGTTCGGTCTGTCCGTTAAAGAAAGAAGTTTACTGTATGTAGCGACAACAGCTAGAGAAAAGCTGCACGTTTTATTGGCCATAGGTCGGTTTACAACCTTTGTTAAATATAAATATTTCGAATTATATATACAAGAGATAGAACTGTTGTCTTAAAATAACTATGAAATATAAAGGAACAAGCGATATACATGCATGTTTGGTAAGGGAAGTGCGGTCAGAGTTCGATTTAAAACTTCAAAATGTCAAGTTAATTAAGAGTAGGCTGACTCTAAATCTAATTATAAGACTGGATTTCTTCTATACAGTTAAAGACCTCGTGTAAGATATTCTACTGCAAATGAGATTATTAAGATATTTTTTTGGTATCTGGTGAAAGCGAAGTTGTCATTTCTGTGGGGCTGGTGATTGCTTTAATATTCTTCAACTAAAGATTAATTCTGGATACAGATCACGTAAAATTAATTGTCTATCACGCGACCTATAGAAGAAAACCTATACTGTGCACTTGTCAAGTGAAAAGGAAGGTTTATTGCAGATTTCAGTACTACAATAACTAAATATTCCAGCTTTATTTATCCATTAATTCTCTTGAACTCGACTTTGCACTACTTCCATAATTATGCACTATCGATCATTGTTGATAGGCTGCTCTAACTTAGCATCTTCACGGAATAGCGCCGACGATTCGCTGTTTATTAGAACTTAGGGGGTTGACTCTTTTCTATCACAAATGATGGCAGTTATACGTCGATATAAATGCTAAATCACTTACATGAAATATTAAAGAAACATTCTAAATAATTTCTTAGCCAAAGAGAACTGACAGTCGTTTGAAACATGTCTCAATGTACTACTACCACTCTACTAGTACTAGGCTACTACTCATTACTACTATACTATTCTATAATAGCAAAAAATCACTGAGAATGTATAATTGAAGGGAAGTTGTGCCATAAACAGACAATGACCAGCTAGTGTAGAAATTATTCTCATATTCTGGCAGTTCAGGTCTACGTATATATTGGCTTGTTCATAACTTGGCCTTTTCTTTCTAGCTATTCTGGGCTGCAAGTTTCTAAAGGCACCATTACTGTCATGTCTGTAGATGCAAACAATCCTGAATATTGGTTGACTCAGTCACACTTGAATTTGACTTTCTGGGAAGACGATGTTTCAGAGTTGAAAACCGTCGCATAAATGAGAACGGAGTAAAAACGTTTTGGTATTTTGCGAGTATTTTGTCGATGGATGCCGTCATCTTGAATTTTGACGTCACTCCGCGGGATTTTTTGCGTGTATTAATGTGGCGTTTGCAAACAGGCCTGGGCGAGTGGCACTCGTAATCATATGAAAAAGGCTGAATGGGAAACGTTTCCTTTTCCTAGGCTGTGATCCCTTTCAGTCGAAAGTCGAAAAGTCGAAATACCTGACTGATGAAGATTGGTATTCTTTAGAAAACATGCGTGCAGCCCACGCGTGATCCCGTCCCGAGCGCAGTGTCGTCAAATTTAAGATGGAGGCTTCCATCAGAAAATACCAAAAGTTTTTAGTCCGTTCTCTGATAATTCTTCATTTTTCCTTTATCGTGCAAACAGTCATTTTTCTCTGAAACGTTTTTGGAAGTACTTTCGAGGAGCTTCGCGCAGTTAATTCCTACTGCAACTAACATCACAAAACAAATTTAAATATTTTATTCAAAATTTCCTTAAACGAATTCTTTGTAGCATTCGATATAAACCTAAATACAATGGTCGGAGGTTCTGTTGCTATGAGGAGAATGGAGGAATTAAGGATTGTGAATTGTATTGTATTACCAATTACAGCACGTATTTACACCTTCCATACAATTTATTGACACAATAAAAATCAACATCAGGTGCAAGAATCTTAATTGTAAATTGTCTTGTGTAAATTCATTCATTCCGAGTGTTCTATTATCTACAAGATTCTACAAACAATTGCCAGGCTCGCGATAGTCAGTTCAAAATCGTAGATGTTATCGTGAGCGAAAAGACTAGAAAACAGTCATTCACGTAGAAGCCTTATAGAATCTTGCTAAAGAACACTATTTAATTTGGCATCTATCCAAAAAGACCAGATTGACGAAGGTGTTCAAGTATTTTGTGACTTTTTTTGCGTGAAGTCTTTATTAAGACAATCAGGTTATCACTGACAACTCACTTTAAAATTCAAAATCGGCATTGCTCTGTGTGCTTCAGTCAATATAATAACCTCTGCGGATTGTTTGGACCGACACGTGGCAAGCTTAGGTTCTATTTACTTACAAAAAGTATTGTAGTTCCCGTTGTTCATAGTTTTTAAAACAATATACGTAAATGTGAAAGCTTACAACTATCGATTTTTCACGTACATTAGAGTTCTGGCTTGAATCTGAGCCTAAAATGTTTCAGTTCATTCTAATCTGATCCCAGTTGAACCGAAATATTATTGCGTGTTCAGCAGACTCCCAAGTAGGAACGAGCTGTATGTATAAATATGATGTGAAGTGGATTCATTACAGGTACATATACAAAATACAATATTTGGACAGCATCACGCAAAATGCCTTTGTTGGTGTCATTTATCTTAAATCACTAAATGAAAGAACGCATATAATGGAGATGTGGTCAATCAAGGTGGATAGAGCTTCCCATATACTATAATTACTAACTGTTAAGTTTTAGCTTTTTAAACAGTTTCTGCTTTGTGAGGACGGAAAAAATATTTTGATATTCAATATTAACATTTCTCATGTATTCAGAACTGAATACTGGAGCTCTGATTGGTTCTTGAAAGGTCTGCGTTTCACGGGCATTGCGGATTAATTGTTAATGGCTTACGCGCGCGCATACCCGGATGTGCAAAGTAAAAATGTCCTCTTCATAGTGCTGTCGTTTTCAAAAAAAGACCATATAATAAAATACTTATCAACCTCCAACGTTCGGTCTTTACGGGAAATATCAAACTTCGTCCTCGACGCACTGGGACTCACTCGGTCAATACAGCAAGGACTCAGTTTATTATTTCCTGTAACGACCTCACTCTTGGTTAATAAGTAGTTAGTGAGAAGAATCATAATAAACTGCAAACCCCAAGGTATAGGTAATGACGGCCATGGTGCAGTTATAGGTTATGAATCACTGGATGAGATAGACAGCAAGGTCTGTTTTAATCTTCTTTGATGATTAGAGTTGCACCCGATCCTTTACGTGGCATTATTAATTTATTAGTCGAAACGTTTTAGTTCAAAAGTTAAATTGCAATACAAAGATCGGCTATAGGCCGGTTGTAGCAATGAGTGTCGTTTTAACTCGCTCTGTATTGTAACTTAGACGCTGCCGGTTCTCAACAACTTTCGAACTTTCAGTACACGACGAACCCAATGGAGTAATGCGACATTAAGAGTTCGGGTCGTACAAGAGAAGAAAAGGCGTGTTGTATCACGTGATCACAGGTCATAACACGTGACATATACAAACCATAAACAGTCCTTCAGATTTTGTCCGTGGAGATATATGGCTTTTTACTGGCTAAACGCAGTGTTAATTACTAACTATTTATTAACCGAGAGTGAGGTTGTTCCGGGAAATATCAAACTGAGGCCACGCTGTATTGACCGAGCGATAGCGAGGTCAGTGCGTTGAGGAGGAGGTTTGATATTTTTTGTAAAGACCGAACGTTCGAGGTTAACAAGTATTTTATTATATGGCCTTTATTTTTTTCAAATAAGCAAGAGGACATTTTTTACTTTGCACATCCGGGTATGCGCGCGCGTAGTTCATTAACAAATCCGTAATGCCCGTGGACGTTACGGGAAATTCAGACCTTTCAAGAATCAATCAGAGCGCGCGTACTATCTTGGTCACATAATAATTTAGATTAGTCAGACTGTGAACTTAAAATTTGACTTTTCTCCTGTATACAGTATAGGTGTCTCCCACATATGTTTCCTTTAATCGTCGATTTCTGATAAATCGATGTTTTTGTTTCATATAATGACGGTTTCATACTAAGATCAGTAGAACAAAACAAATTTTTGTTCATACCTTAATAATGAAGATTTCTAATGCAGGTGCTTGTATGCTAATGATGTATAATGTCAGTTTTGTTGCATATTTTGAAATTTTTAACATAATTTTTGCATTTCTAGCATGTTTCTGTTGATCTTGACAGCTCATAGTTTCAGTGTAAATATGTAAAAATGCACGTGACAACCTTTCTCGAACTTAAATTTTTAAATATTTAATAAATTATCTTTATTTATATTTCGCTAACACCGATATGCAGAACTATTATGTACATCACGACGGCTTACCACAGACATCTTCTCTCTCTTTCTACCCACTGGCGTTTCACCCCATGTAGTTTGTGTGTTGGCCTCGTCCAATAGGGCAGCTACCAAGACCATCAAAACAATGGCGACACATTTCGTAGTTAAAGGAGACATCTTTACTGAGTGAAGCAGTTTCCAACTCTTCAGTGTGAAGTCAACGTTTGTTTAGAGTTTTTGCCCTCACACTGCAGTTTTGTCTTGTTCATGACCAGTTCTTTCATTTATAGGAGAAATCGATGCATTAAGAGTTATTGCTTTTCCGTTTGTCAAAAAACCACTTATTCATTTCCAAAGTGGATCGGGAAGTTTATTTCGAGGAGCATCGATAAGTAATGCTTCAACTGCATTGCTATCCACGCAAATCAAATAACCCTCGACATACTTGTACAGGAAGTCATCGCTTCTTCTAAAAAAGTGCATGTATGTTAATTACTGATTGTTTGCTTCTCAAATCACAGCCTGTGTAAAATAGAAATCGTGGGGGCAGTTGTTTTAGGACTCTGAAAAAAGCACTGTCATCAAGGAGAAGCCCTCGTGCGGCCGCCGAGGAATTCATATGTTCATTGTTGTGATATAAATGATAATAAATTACTAGAGAGATGACGTTATTTATCAGTTCAATTTAAACGAAACCTTAAAGTTAACACAATTTATCATATGGCAGCATTGATTGTTGGCCCGTAACTAAGTCCCTGTGTCTGATTGGCTGAAACTTATAGGTCAATAACTCAGTTACTATACAGACTATTCACCTGCAGTGAGCTAACTCATATTCGGAAATTAAGTACTTACTTCAATGAAACAAATAAACAAATGAGTCAATTTATAGAAATCTTAATAAACTCGTTTGCTTGGTCTGTCCGTAAAGAAAGAAGTTTACTGTGTGTAGCGACAACAACTAGAGAAAAGCTGCACGTTGTATTGGCCATCGGTCGGTTTACAACCTTTTAAATATAAATATTTCGTAATATATATACAAGAGATAGAACTGTTGTCTGAAAATAGCTATGAAATATAAAGGAACAAGCAACATACATATACATGTTTGGGAAGGGAAGTTCGGTCGGAGTGACGTACTTCCATAAAATGTATAGTGTAGGAAGTTCGATTTAAAACTTCAAAATGTCAAGTTAATTTAAGAGTAGGCTGAGTCTAAATCTAATTATAAGACTGAATTTCTTCTATACAGTGAAAAACCTTGATAGATATTCTACCTCAAATGAGATTATTAAGATATTTCACTTCATTTCCGTTCGGCTGGTGATTGATTGCTTCAATATTCTTCAACAAAAGCTTAATTCTGAATACAGATCACGTACAATTAATTGTCTATTACGCGCGGCCCATAAGAAAACCTATACTGTGCACTTGTCAAGGGAAAAGGAAGGTTTATTGCAGATTTCAGTAATACAATAACTAAATATTTCAACTTTATTTACCCATTAATCACTGCTAATTCTCTTGAACTCGACTTTTTACCACTTCCATAATTATGCACTATCGATCATTGTTGATAGACTGCTCTAACTTAGCATCTTCACGGAATAGCGTTGAAGATTCGCTTTTTGTAGGAAGGGCGTTGACTCTTTTCTACCAAAAATGATGGCAGTTATACGCCGATATAAATGCTAAATCACTTACTAGAATATTAGAGAAGCATTCTAAATAACTTCTTAGCCATTAAAGAGAGCTGACAGTCGTCTGAAACATGTCTCAATGTACAACTACCACTATGACTACTACAGACTACTACTACTCATTAAAACTATACTATACCATTCTATAATACCGAACTATTTGCCAAAAACGAACTAAAAAATGTATAATTCGAGGGTAGTTGCGCCATAAATGTCCAGCTAGTGTAGAATTTACTCTGGCAATTCAGGTCTACTTATTGGCTTGTTCATAACTTGGCCTTTTCTTTCTAGCTATTCTGGGCTGCACGTTTCTAAGGGCACCATTACTGTCATGTCTGTAGATGCAAACAATCTTGAATGTTGGTTGACTCAGTCACACTTGAATTTGACTTTCTGGAGAAACGATGTGTCAGTAAGACTTGACTTCCAGTGCAAGTTGCCGTTAAAGGAAACCTGTAGTGAATACTACATTGCCGGCCAAATGAAAGACCAAGCTTTACTGTTTTGTAGTGTGAATTGTCAGGGCTGAAAACCGTCTTATATACGCGAGCGGAGTAAAAAGCTTTCGGTATTTTACCAGTATTTTGTCGATGGATGCCGCCATCTTGAATTTTGACGTCACTGCGCTCAGGATTTCCCGCGTGTATTAATGTTGTGTTTGCATGGACGAGTTGCACTTGTATTTATATCAAAATGGTGGAAAGGGAACGTTTTTTCGCTAGGGTTACCCCTTTCAGTTTGAAGTCGAAATACTCGACTGATGAAGATCGTTCTTCTTCAGAGGACAAGCGTGCAGCCCACGCAAGATCCAGTCCCGAGCGCAGTGACGTCAAAATTCAAGATGGCGGCTGCCATCTACAAAATACCGAAAGTTTTTATTCCTTTCTCGTTTATGCGACATGTTTTTCACTGTAGGTTTCCTTTAAGAATTGTTTGATTCAGTTTCGTAGATGACCATGCAGTTGCATGTTTACTTGCTCGACGTTCCTCTAAAGAAAATTCGTAATCACTTTTGTGAGATAAATGGAAACAAAATGCGCTTGTCTGCTACTTGAATTTTCAGTTAGTTATATATTAACGAGTTGAAGACTGTCAACTACTTTACTTTGCAGGTTGTTGTCATATTAACGAGATGAAGACTGTCTACTCCTCACTTTCCAGGTAGCTGTCATATTAACGAGCTCGTAAAGACTCTACTACTTGACCTTTCAGTTAGTTGTCATATTGCCGAGTTGAAGACTGTCTACAACTGGGCTTTTCAGTTAGTTGTCATATTGACAAGTTGAAGACTGTCTACGACTGGACTTTTCAGGTAGTTATCATATTGACGAGTTGAAGAGTCTGTCTACAACCGAACTTTTTAGGTATAGTTGTCATATTGACGAGTTGAAGACTGTCTACAACTGGACTTTTCAGTTAGTTTTCATATTGACAAGGTGAAGACTATCTATTGACGAGTTGAAGACTGTCTACAACTTGAACTTTCAGGTTGTCGTCATATTGCCCAGTTGAAGACTGTCTACAACTGAACTTTTCAGGTAGTTGTCATATCAACAAGTTGCATGAAGACTGTCTACTACTTGACCATAAAAGTTGGATTTTCTAACCACGAAATATATCACAATTGTTCTTGTGGCTGTGGTGGACGAAATCAGGGCACAATTTTCTCTGGAAGGACCACATCACCAAGGTGATAATAGGGTAAGTGCGTATCAGGAGTGAATAGTGATGCAATTGTACTGCATAGAGGTGTTTCAGTCATTTGCACATGATTATGCATAATTTATACCTAAAGTGAAATATACTAAGTTAGATTGAAAGAAATATGCATTGGAATAAAAGTTTCTGCAACTGCACAAAAATTGTAAATGAAAATCATGTGAGTTTTGGTAGGCTGATGATATGTCTATTCAAAGGCCTCCTAAAATAACTATAGGTGATGCATGTCCTTTAGGTGATAACTGAATATGTGCTGATACTGATCTTTCGTCATCACTTCAACTGGTACTCTGATACTGTTGGGACGGAGGTTTGTAATGGAAGGTATTGATTGTTTTTGAAAGCTACTATATTTACTTTTTTTAGCATAAAAATGTCGGTACTGCTTTGGAGTTTGATGACTCCATCAAGGAGCATCAAACCACATCACAAAGTAACCGAAAATGCCATTTTTGTGAGATCTACAACCATCTGACATGACCACTTCCCAGACATTGGCCGGGGAAGCTCTATAAGACTTTTGACTCGCGCTGAAAGGCGACAAGTCTAGGTTTCGACTCCGCTTCTATTCTTATTTACTTTTCTTATTTTTAGCGTCGCGATTATACTGCGCATGCGTTGAGCAAACACTAATCGCCATAGCTCAGTTGTTTGCTCGTCACTCTAGAATTCTTTTAGCACGAGTTCAGTCCTGGCCACACGAACTTTTTTTTTTCTTCTTGAAGCATTCAAGTTTTTTCCCCTTTTTTAACTTCATTACAGAATTTATCATGTTTAAAACAGATATGTTACAGCGTAATCACCGCTGACACAGTAAAACGAAGATACATACGAAGTTAAATGTCGAGAGTGGAAGATATACGTCGTTTTAGACGTATGATTATACCAGCGATTACCTCAAAATACTTGTCGGATACGTGGTACGTGGCCTCAAACTATGAAATCCATCTCAAACAGTCCTAATATAGTTGAAACTTCCTTGGATCATCATTTGTATTTAACCACCAGTGTCACTTTTGCACTGTTCGTCCCAGTACTACCAGTTCGCCACGCTTGACTTTCACGATTGTAGTACTGGGTGCGAGTATTGGCTACTAGCTATAGTAGCCTCTTGTATTTAGTTAAAGGAGCAGTGTAGAGGCTACGCGCATGCCGGAAGCCATGCAACAGTTCATGAGAAGATAGCCGGTGGTAGCAGTGCTTGTCGAAAGGATGCTGAAAAACTAAAGTGGAAGTCGATGAGCATAGCACGTGCAGGACTCGGTGTGCTGGACTCAAAATGTGTCAGTCCTATGAGGTAAGATACAAGTTTGTTTCTGCCATTTATCACATTATTTGTGTCTTTCTGCTCGCAGTATAGCGCGTGAAACCCTCGCCTTATCGTGTGCCACACTTGAGCAGTTTGTCCTTATTTCATTTAATTTCCCGTTCATGTCACATTGTTTCTAATCTGCACGCCTTTTTGTTTAGACAAACGAGACTTGTGCGTGCCTGCACCTAGAAGGCAAGTGAGAAAGGATGAGGCTGCCACGTAAGACCAAGAGAGTACACTGGATCACTGCACGACCGAGTCAGTGTCATTGTGGAAGTAAAAAGTCACACATCAGCTTTTAAAAGGTAAATTACTTTCATTTTCAGTCATTGTAATATTTATGGTGTCACAGTGCGTTTCTGTTGTGCAAACTCTCAGAAGAAGTGTCTATGCAACAATTTAGATTCTGAATGAAATGATGCTGTTCACTGAAAGTGTTGATAGTTTTGGCAAAATATATTTATTGTTTCAGAATACGTATTGCCGTTGCTTTCGGCTGTGGGATTCGAAACAAAGTGGATACAAATGTAGACTAAATTTGACGCTTACAAAACTCTGCAAACGTTTTCTCTTGGAACTGGAATTAAATTATTCTTGAAATCAAATACGATTTATAAGTAAAGTTAAAACGAACTAAGTTGGACCATCCACAGTCGAACCATCCACAGGCCGACCATCCACAGTCGAACAATCCACAGTTAAGGATAAGCGGCATTGTTTTCGTTCTTGTTGTCACTCAGACGTCATAGTGAAACACTGTCTTCTGTGTTGGTACGCGTTAAGGAAGAAGAGAATGTTCATAATGGTCAGAAGTAATAAGTTGTTTTGTTTGGTTCGTTCCTTATCACTGAGGTTTGATCATTTGAAACGATGTGAGTACGAACGCATGTGGACTGACCAGCCAGTGGGCTGAGATGATTTTAGCGCTAGCTTCCTCCAGGCCGACACACCCCCCCCCCCCCCTATCGTTTTTCAAAACG
>JANSTR010209256.1:0-14853 GCA_025434805.1 Antipathozoanthus remengesaui | reverse complement strand
TTTATTCACTGCTCAACCTAATAATAGTTTGAATATTGATATTAACTATATTAAAACTTACAGTATGTGTTGTATGTAATGCGATTTTATAAATATACAGCTTAAAGTTTCTAAGTAAAGGGAATTATTTAGAAATTACAACAACTTAAGAAGTAAGTAGTTTTGTCGACGTATGGGGAAACTGCAAAACAAACAGATAAGAGTGATTTAATAACAGTAAAGAATTTGTCTTTCTACACAGATGCGCACTATCAAGAAAATATGGTATGCAAGAAGATGTCTTGCTGTTGGTCAACGAAAATGATTAGAACGTATTAGGGTTTCAACAAGACCGTAAGAAATTATAGAATGAAACGCCGATATGCTTAAATTTAGAAAACAAACTTATGATGAAACAAAAAGTCGATAAACAAATAGAAATACATTGTTTATATAGTCAAGTGAAGAAGATTTTTTTGTTTGTCTCATCTCATCTCATATCTTCATTTTTATTCTGATAGCTTTATTTTTATTTCAATGTTAGAAGGACTGTCATTTGTTCTGTTGAGTTTTCATTTTGTTCCCAACTCGGTTCACTCAATTATCGTAGAAGAAGAAATCTGTTAGGATGGTTGATTTAGAATTTATAATCTTATTTCAAGGTCTTTTATAAATGTTTTTAAAATTTTCATAAACTAAAAAGGAGCCGAATTAGTTTAATTATATAGCTTTTACACAAACCTTAAAGAGAATTAGTCCTATGTGCTATAATAACATACAGAACTATATACAATAACTATAGTTTAAAAAGCTTTCTAAATAAATAAATGGTTACTCTTTTAAGTCGCTTCTTGTTACATTTTTAAGGAGCAATACTTTTTCAAAGTTTCTTGAAATTGAATAAAAATATGTAAATAATGACTTCTAGTTTTTCAAAACCACTTAAAACTAATATTATTGTTCTTTCTGTTATTCAGAAGTAATCAACAACGTGTTTCCTCTGGCTTTTTTTACCATTTCAAATCCATTTTAGCTTCCCAGCAACACTAGCCAAGAAGGCACTTAGAATTGAACTTTGCACGTGTCAACATTCACTAGTTTGTTATTATAAATAATACTCTTTGAAAGAGTCTAAGTTCTCTTTTACCTCAGAAGTCTTGGGGCTTCACTAAAGAAATTGGCTGTGTATTCGCATGGCGAGTTTACACGTGTGAACGGTCCAGTCGAAATAAAGAAGGTGCATATAGAAGGCGATTTGAATGCTATGGCTTTATTCGCGATTTTGACACATATTGAAAGCTGCAATGGAGAAAAAATTAGAGGGGATGTCACATGGATTGGCAAAGTTAAACACACAATCATAAAAACATTGAAAAAAGTGCAAACTTAATGCAGGGGCGTTGTTAAGGAGGTCCCAAAATAATCGACTAACTCGGGTTGCCTTGTTTGAACTTATTCAGAACAACTCTGATACCATTGATCAAGCAGTATATTTTATTCTAAACATATCAAAAGCATGTTGTGTATTTGAGGTCATCCAAGTTCTTCTGTTGAATCGTTTTAGTATTTGATGATGCGAGAGGGGAATTGGAAATCTTCAACATTTTACAAAGGCACCCTGATTTTGTAAATAGCTCTATATTTCACTATACTATTGTTCAGGTATTGCGCATTGAAAAAATATTTTCAAAATGCTTTGCACTATGTTTTGCTAAGATGACTGCAGTTTCGTAGCTAATAGGACAGTACACTATTTTTGAAAAGGTTCCTCACTCAGCATAAGAAGTAAAAGCCATATGTTTAACATTCGAGGTATGTGTTTTCTTTCTGTTTGAACAATAAAAATGATGAAAAATTGCAAAGTATTACATTAATATTGCTTCAAAAGATATGATACTTGGTTATTATTATAAAATGGTTTAAGATCATATTCAATGTTTTGTATAAATGCATGTACAATATCTCGATTGGAGCCGTACTCCGTTTGAAATTATGAAATGTACATCAATTGTCGAAAGAATGAGAAAGTATTGTAAGAGAGGAACATTTTACAAACATATGAAATTTTGCTGCTGCTATTATTTAATATTTTCATTTTCAAGATAATTGTAAATTTGTTGAAAATTATATGATTCTTTATTAATGATGAAACACCAATAGTTCGGTAGTGCACACAGTGCAGTCTGGCTCCATGCTGAATATATACTATTAGTTGAGAGCATTTGTGAAACAACTTTACCGTGTATTATTGAAACTTTTTGGTCACTAGGTTTCTGGTTATGTCAGTTACTTACAGTTGTTGCGTATAGAACTTACAATGGAACGATACTGTAAAATATTGTTTTCGCTTTTGCTAGCGAGTAAATTTGTGGTATATGAATTACAAGAGAATTATCTCCTACGTGTGTTCCTTGACTTCTATTGTTCCAGCATCATGTAAAGATTCATTGGAAAGTCATTTCTTGTTAACAAAAACACATTCGTTGTTTCAGATAAAATCCTTTACAAATATTTGGATTTTCTTTATGGATAGCAGCTTAACATCAGTCACAAAGAGCAAGCAAACAACACGATTTTATATAGAACTGGCTGTGACAGGTGGAATGAAGAAGTTTGAAGTCATAGCTGCAATTAAGAAAATCAATTCACTTTAAAAAGGGAAATGATTTTACATTTGCTTTGTAGTCTCTGAATTTTGTCATTTTGCCCATATTTCTTTAACAAATTTATTGAATTGTCTGAAAACCATAATTCTTATCTGCCGTCAAGCTTGATTCAGCCTGCCTATTGTTAATGTCCGCTGGCAGGCTGAGGTTGATTTTTTTATTTTAGCTGGTTTATTAGCTATTCCAGGGAGTCTGTTTCCATTTTGTATAAATTTGCTGGATTTGAAGAACAGAGCAGATGAATATCAGCTTAGATAGCGGCTAGTGTTCTAATAAATTGCATTTCACCGCTTTCTCATGTCTCACTGACATATTTAAGAAGAGGTTGGCTTTCAAATGATATCATGGCAGCGATCTCAAATGGCGGAATATTGAATGGGAATTCGAGTTCAACTGCAAACTGAACTACTCCTTATTGTGTTAAATTAACAACATTTTCACTAAACTATTTAAAGTAAAAACTGCATTTTGTTATAATACGTTAATACTACAAATACTAAGCTGATCGTAACATCTGGAAGTTACAAATCTAAAATGAAATTCATACCCTTTGAGCAATGAAACGCGTTCAGTCAATCACCATAATGTATACTGAAAAAAAGGGCTGATGTCTCCCTGACGTTCTTAGTTTGTTAGATATTTTTGACAGTCAATCCAAAGTCCCGGGAATTCTTGAAATATAAACATAAAAAAACAGCAGGGCAACCTAAGTGATACGGCGGTCTGCTTCCTATACATATGTCCAGCGGTCTGTTATAACTGACTGTAGGCTGTGCTCGGAGCACGAACCTATACATATGCTTTCGGTTCAATCTCGTGAGCTGAATCTTCATAATTCAACTGCAGTATGCTGCAAGGTTAACGATTAGTCACACTACCTCTGAAAAAACTAATATATCGGATATATTCTCCACGAAACAGCTACAGGTTTGAAAGTCTTGATGCCAGCCCCCTCACATGAGTTTGTTTTTCATTAACTATTTTTCTCATACAATATCAAAATACGATTAATATTGCAAAAATTGTATTCTGGGCAGATATATTTTCTCTTCAGAGTTTCAGTTTAACCAAATCATTAGTAATGTCGAGGGGGAACACTCACAGAATGGAACATTTTCAGTTGAATGAAAAGAACACCAAGCTGTTTACTCTAAAATAATTAAAAAGATAATCAGTAAGTTTTCAGAAATCTAACAGAAGGGTTCATAACCCTTTCGGCTCCTGCATTTGATGACCACCAAGTGATCCTGCATCGGTTGCTAGGTGCACTTGTAACCTAGATACAAGCCGGACCTTAATACTTGTAACTGAGACGATTGAGAACACAGAAGTGTTCAAAATAATGTTTGTAGTCTCACTTGTTCAACAACTACTTTAGAGAATTGTTTAAAAAGCTTTGGGGTGAAAATGCGAAATTTTATAAATTATCACTACTTAAGTCTTGCTATTTGTTTGTTTGGCATTTTCAATACACATTGTAATCAAAGAAAATTGAATTGCTGTGTTAATCGAGTTTGTGAGCCAAGGAAGCATTTATCCTCTGGAAAGAATGCATCGATTTCAATAAAAAGGCAGCGATTTCTTCTGCTTAACACGCCTTTAATTGTACTGGGTATCATCAATGCCCTTTAATTTGGACTTTGTAAAGAAGCATCTGTATACTGTACTGTTTGTTTTGAATCGAGATCTAATGTGATTGGTCATTTCCTGGGTTGCATAGTTCTTAAAAAGGATTTGGTCAGTAAGAACATCTCATATTCGGGTGTGTTCTTGCTACCTCAACTCTACTTTATTGGCTTGTTAACATATCGTCCAGGACTAAAACGGTAAGTGTTCAAAATTATTATTATATTTTATTTACCCAGAGTATTAGCACAAAGTAATTAGAACTTGAAAATATATCTAAACAATTATGGCGTTCGTCTGTCGTGAAATATATAGATAAAAGATCAGAGCTAGTGCAATCAATGTCACTTAATTGCGGTTTAAAACAGTGAAGCTGTGATTTAACTGTAAGACTTTTCAATACCTGTAAACCGTTTGTCAATTCTCCTCATAATCGAGCTAAGCTTACCATTTCAGCTGATTTGTTCCACTGTATATTGTAAGTTTAGGATTTCTAACGTTTTTGCTGCGTACCATTGTTAAGATTACACACTGAGTCAGTTAATGAACCAGGCCTATTTTAGCTGCTAAGCCATCGTTTATATTCTTGCCTGGTTTGAGAGTACGTGATGCCGGATGCTTTCTTAATGAAAAGAGAAAGTTAGAAAAGAGGAACCAAAATGATAAAGATCACGAACGTGCTGGCAACTCCTTCTGGCACCTTGTGAAATTGATCAGCTCACTGTAACGAGAGTAGCGCCGTCGGTTGCGTAAAGTCATGAAGTTTCTTTTCCACGGGACAAACGTGATGATTAGCTGTTCTGGTGTCTCTCTAGGATATAGGACTTACTGAGCTGAAGTGGGCATATGTTTAGCGTTTTTAGGGCCGGGAAGAAGGTATTTATTAACAACAACGACAACATTTATTTGAGCAATTTAGTTCATGTTTTAATGATTAAAATTCTTTAGAATATGAAGCGCGCCAGAGAAAGCTTTGCAATCCTTTCTTTTTGTTATATATTTGAAAGGTACAGTCAAATAAAATAAAGGACATACATTTGTGAGCCTGAAATCCTGTGAAGTGATTTTCAAGTTATACTGTTATCAACATCACGTGCCCGGACGTCTTATTGTTTTCAACTAAAAACGGTGTAAGGGCATAGGGGTAATGTTGGCGTTTTATAAACTCAACCTTATTACTTACACATTAATATCAGTAGTGTTTTCATTTCATTTTAAATAATATTGTACAAGTTTACGATATCTAGTTATCAGTCTTCCATAATGAATCAGTCAAGCACAAACAAATCTGGGTATGTTCTGCATTCATATCTGTGTTATTCAAAACACTAACTTATACAGGAATACAGAAGTATCTTTCTTCAGCTAAAACAAACCGGCTTAATAACGTGTCTTTGAAAAGAGAAGATGGGTAAGCTGAACAAATCTGCAAAAAAAACATATATACAGTGGAACAAATCACCTGAAATGAAAAAAGGTAAACAATTAAGATATAAAAACACAACTGTTACACTGCTATTGATATTCAATTTGAAATTACTGGTTGCGTGAAAGTAAAGCAGTCAAATAAATTAATTATATAATGCTTCATGTATATACAGTGAGATTTGCGGTTTTTCTAAGTAATATTTGGTATTCCAGTGTTCACTTTCCAACTGAACTGGACAGATTAGCAATTAAGGTAAACAGGTAGATCTGTGTCTCATATGCATGCATGGTTTGGAACGACATGGCATCATTCGAATTATTAACATATTTGTCGCCGTTCAACTAAAAAGGGATTGAAGAATGTTTGTACGAAATACAAAGTTTCTTAAGTGATATAAATATTTACAGGCAGCTTCTATACATTTGTTTCGATTCTCAACGTTATTTTCACTTTTCGGTTTGTCCAGTCCGACCTCAGTCAGTTCACTAATATATAACAAGCACGAGGTATTGGTCGATTAGACCCGATCCGATCTACATAACGAGGGAAATTTAAATGGCCAGTTGTAGCAGGGGAAAATATACCGGTACGGGTAGAGTTTACGTTATTAGCAAAACAAAAAATTAAAAATGCATGTCGACATCTTTTGATAATGTTGACCTTGAACCGGTCGATTTCAGCTAGCGAGAAACTGTTCTATATGTAGAGTTTGTTAAAGGAAACTTGCAGTGAAAAATATATTACTGGCTAAATAAAAGACTTGCTCCACTGATTTGTCGTGTGAAATTTCAGAGCCGAAAACCGTCGCATAGCCGGAGCAATTGTCGATGGAAGCCGCCATCTTGAATTTTGACGACACTGCACTCGGGACGGGATCTTGCTTGGTTTGCACGCATGTCTTCTGAAGAAGAACAGTCTTTATCTGTCGAGTATTTCGAACTGAAACTGAAAGGAGTCA
This sequence comes from Antipathozoanthus remengesaui, assembly GCA_025434805.1. Lineage (NCBI taxonomy): Eukaryota > Metazoa > Cnidaria > Anthozoa > Zoantharia > Parazoanthidae > Antipathozoanthus > Antipathozoanthus remengesaui. The sequence continues at coordinate 8,195 of JANSTR010209256.1, read as the reverse complement.
CAGCCTAACGAAAGAAAGCGTTTCCCATTCCGCCATTTTGATATGACTACGAGTGCTACTCGCTCAGGCGTGGCAGCAGAGACCACATTAATACACGCGGGAATTCCTATCCCGAGCGCAGTGACGTCAAAATTCAAGATGGCGGCATCTAGCAACAAAATACTGGCAAAATATCGAAAAGTTTTTTCTCCGTTCTCGTTTATGCGACGTGTTTTCAGCCCTGAAATTTCATACCACAAATCAGAGAAGCAAGGTCTCACTTATTTGGCCGGTAATGTATTTTTCACTGCAGATTTGGCTTTAAGAGAAGTTACGATAAGCTTTGGCTTTTTCATTATACTTAACGGTATAAAGAGTAGTACTGAAGCCGTGCTTAAGTCTTGAAATAAGGGACTGTTCGTTAATTATGGCTAAGGGAGCGGAGAGTTAACTTGCAGTGAAAAGCAGCTTGGTCGTTCGAAGATTAGGGATCGACCATTAGAAAGGTGATGGGAGGGGTGGGGAAAAAACCAACAAAAAAATTCGTGCAAGCAAAAATGATAGAAAAAAAATTCGTGCAAAGAAGAAAGTAAAGAGAAAAAATAGGGTTTCGCCAGAAAAAAAATATCCTGCACAAGTAATGAGCAAAGAAGAAAATACCTGCAAGCTGAAAATTCCCCACCCCTCCCATCACTTTTCTAATGGTGGATCCCTAAGTGGCGCTAACTGGGTTCCGTACGTAGGTGCCAATAAACGTCATCCCCCGCTTATTAATTTTCCAAAAAATTTTTCCACCCCCAGAGCTTATTAGCTCCCCCCCTCCCGCTTATTAGTTTTTCAAGTCCAATAAATTAATGAATCACATTCCAAAACAAAAACACCAAATGCTCCGCGAGCCTTTTACGCTTTCTCGCGAGCATAGCGCGAAATTACCCCACAACACGAGTGTCCCGGGTTGTGTGATCCCTGAAAAGAAAGATCAAAGAATGATCAGTTAGTGTCATTTTTCAAATTTTATATGTCGAAATTTCCACACCCCACCATTATTTTGAACTCTGCCCCCTCCCCCCATTTATTTGGCGCATGAGAGTAACGGTCTTTGTTAACTATACACAACATGCAACAACAACAACAATAACAACACTTTATTCGTATCCACGCAAGTTACAGTTTACAGGAAAAAAGTAGGGCGAAGGGGTGTTGATCCGGAAACGGCCCCGTGTAAGAAATCGATAATTTGCTAAAGAAAAGTCAAACGCGTTAATATTTGGTAATCATTTCCATTTAAAAATATAAGTAATAAATAAATTAAGATCATGTCTGGTTAATAGGATCGATTGCTAAAAGAGTAAATACTGAACATAAACACATATAAAAGGACTCACCAATAGTTTTAAGCCAACATATTACTTCAAATTAATTCAAAGTAACTTCAGTGAGCATGAACTGATCAAGGCATTTGAGACAAATAATCATAGGGCTTGCTCAGTATCATTAAATTAAAACCGATATATTGTTAATATAAAAAATAAAATATCGATATTTCTTCTCTGTGACGTTTCTAAGGGGGGAGCGTGGGGGGTCTCGAGAGAAACGTACATATGGCATTTCTTGTGGGCAAAATCGATATGCGACGCTTCCCTTATACAAAAACTATGACTACTGAATACATTAGACAATGGAGGGCTACAAATCGACTATTCTAAGCTTCTTTCACCTAGAAGAGAAAGAAATTACAATGTTGATAGAAAAGTGTCGGTGTTAATGAAAGATAGACTGTTATTTTAAACTAAAATATAGAGCACAAAACACGTGCAATTTGTTTCCAAGCCTCTTCATTACCTAACACCTCCACGCTATTTGTAGTATTTGCAATGAAAACCGTAACGGTTGAGTTTAGTTGCAACTAAAAACTCGTTCGCGACGACACAAAATATAACGAAGTCTGACGACATAACAAAGGAGAAGTGGGTTGGGCGAATGCCTTGGGTTCGGTTTTGGTTTCTGTCACCCTTTTACACGAGCACCAAACTCCACACATGCAGCCACAGCACCAAGAAAAATACCAAACTGCCCAAATGTTATTATTTTCACACAATTACCGTCCGCGGACAAGGACGTTAAGCCGTTGGTCTAGTCTCTCGACGTTCTATCAGGGGACTTAAAAGAACCCACACACTTGTCGAATATGTAAAAAAAGATATCAGTTTTATACTTCATAAATACTTACTAAATATTTCATTTCACGTGAAGTTTTCTGATAGATTTAACTGTAAACAAGCTAAATAATAATATGTAAGTTAGGTTTGTAAAGCAATATATTCTCCAATAGGGAACTACAACGTTACATATTAGAATATGTCAAAAAAGATATCAGTTACATATTAGAATATGTCAAAAAAGATATCAGTTTTATACTTCATAAATACTTACTAAATATTTCATTTCTCGTGAAGTTTTCTGATAGATTTAACTGTAAACAAGCTAAATAACAATATGTAAGTTAGGTTTGTAAATCAATATATTCTCCAATAACAAAAAAACATAATAGTGTATATCAGCCTTAATCCTACCAGATACCTAGAGGTCATACTGCGGAAAATTGCGCATGTATCAGAAACAATTTAAAATTAAACTGTAGATGTAAACGTTGAAGAATGGATTGCAATTTACCAAACTTAGCTTCGAAAACGTAGCCAGCATTCCAGTTCTGAAGAGGCGACACATAGGCGTAAAAGAAATGAATTTCAAGGTTGTGGCAGATATGCTCGATCAAAAAAGTTGAAAAGTTGGTTCCTGAAAATGTTTTGCAATTCGAAGGCAATATAAATACCAATTTGGTTACTGCTGTAAGATTTCGAGAAACAGTTGCCTCCTCCGTCATAATGCTGACTATGTTAAAAAGCTAATTTACTGTGGACTATCTGTCAATTCTTGTAATTAACGGTGTCATTTTCATACAAGTTGTAGCTATGTACATTGGTAGATTAACTAATTAACACAAATAGTCTCTTCAATAGCTAGTTTACAAACATTTAGATAGACAGATACTAATTGTGTTCTTAGTTCATTGCAACATTTTCTAGATTTGCAGATGAGAAATACAATAGCAGCAACTGTAAAGGCTTTGTAGATTTCTGACTGGTTGATGTGCCTGCATTAGAGAGATGACAATGACAATACATTTCGTTGCATTGCTGATGATGGATTCATGTCCCTTCAATAGCTTTTGTTGACGAGCATAGCTGTTGTGGTTCGCAGCAGGGCTCCTTTGGTTGATACATGTAAGTGATGCGCATTGAGTTGGCTCAGGTGGCATTGAACAGGCAAGTACAAGTTTCGTTGTGTAATTAATAGGTTGATACAGTTGAGAGGTTATGAAATAATAACTAAAATTAGACGGACAGTGGTGGATCTGGGAGGAAAGAAGGTACTGAGGATCCTATAAAATCAGTGCAGACGTAGTAGCAGCAATGTCTAACCTTAAGATCGGAAAATGTTAACTGGAAAAAAGTTAATTTTACATTTTTGCTTCTTCTATTTACGAAGTGATACAAAAGGAAACTATCAAAAAAGTGAGAGTCTGAACTATTTGTATATTTAAGAGCAAGAGTTTCACACAGCTTCGCCACTAATGCAGGAACAAGACATGAAAACAAGGCCTTAAATAATATATTTGGTAGAGCACTCGAAATCAGCAAGTGATGACAAGTATCCAAATATAGAATTGGCTGTACGTTTTATGTAAAGTTTGCAGATGTTAAGTTCTCTGTCTTTTGACTGAAAAGAATCAACCTCACAGTGAAGGAGCAACATGTCATAGTAGCGTTTTCTACACGCTACACGATACCAATGAAGAATAAAACAAGTTCTATAACCGATGGCAATGAAGCATAACTCAGCTATGGAGCAAGGGAAGGGGGATATGATGGAGCGGTAAGTCACCAATAATTCCACCATAAAATATTGGATGAACGAAGCAGCAGTGACGTAATAAGATATCTATAAACGAGCTGGGGATACTACTGTGATGATAAGGCGCAAGCGTGCCTAAATTGTTGTTTTAGAAGATTAATTTAGAATTCTTATACCCGAAAATGCAGAGTTTACTACAAAATAGAAAGATTATGAGAAACGGTACGTAATCGTAAATCAGTAAATGGAAAACGACATACATGTATAATTGGGAAACATTGAATTGGCGCGGAGGAAGTAATACCTTGTCTTACTGTTTGAGTTGATAGAGAACACTGTGTAGTTTATGAATAACGCCAAACTGTAACCGCGATATTACCACATGCAAGCACGTTCGTCATGGAAAGTGGGTCCTGTGTTAACATGGTCTTTCCCAGAATTTTTATTTCACAAGTGTAGAAAGGGTAATGGCAAGATTTATACTTTAATTAGCGATCAGCGTTCCCTGATCACCAGTTATTGCACAAAATGGTCAAGAAACCTTACTACCTATAGTGGTCGTGTCATACATGGAGTGCATGGGAGTCAGCAGCAAAACCTTTATCCATAGCAGAGCTGCCCAAAATTAAGTGTCACGAACCATCATAGAGCAACCACATTGTCAACCATTCCCTTCAGAAGTAAAACAATACCACGATGATGATAACATGTTTGACTAAGCAAGTAAAAGGCTTCTGTCATTAAATAGAGAGGACCTATCTGCTTGGAACCAAAATTACTTGTGTGAATGGTATTTCAAGTTACCCGGAATTAAGGAAATCTTCATGAGCACACCTTTGGGTAAGATTTCTTCAATTCCGAGTATCCACCCAACAATTGCAAAATATCACGGTGAAAAAGTAGAAGACCTTATAGCGAAAAACAAATTTCAGCAGGTTTGCGACGAACCCAACAGCGACTTTAATGTATTTTGTTGATTAGACGTTCCGTATCATAAGTGTTAAAGAGCAATTAACAGGTAGCGCAGACTGTTGTGTGGTGTGGAAACAGTCTACCGTGGCTTGCTAACCACTTATCATTGCCTAGCAACAGAGAAAATAAGCTTCAAGGGTCTTATTAGATTAATAGATTATCATCTGTATAAACGTCTTGCGAGCACCATCTTCTGAAATTAACGATGGTGGAAGGCAGCAACAGAGTGCCTTGGTAAATAATCTGATAAACCGGCCGAAAACACAGAACAGTTGTACTTTAAATAGCCTCAAATGCCAAACTTAAAGTCGTGTACGTGGGAAGTGTTTGGGCCTAACCAAATAGCTCTTAACTATATAACCGCTAGAACCCAGACCCTTCCCCATACAATGGTTTATCGATTGATCGACTGGAGGAAGAAAGGTGAGACACAGGTTGTTTAACTCACGTGCTCCCCATTTCTCCTCAATGGGGTTCTGCACGACCACCTTCACCAAGAGAGCTGAAATGACAGTAGCAGACCTGAAACAGTGTTTATATGTAGACGACATCATTAATGGCATAAATACTCTTGAAAAGCCAAAACGAAGATAGGACTTATATGCCAGATTCTCAACACGTTTCACACCTCACACATGGGCTTCTAACTATCCGTAGTTAGAAAATTTCACCCCTAACCCGACGAATAACAACCGGTTAACATTGCCAAACTGAGCTCGTTGCGCAGTATGTGACCGAATTGCAGTCGCCAAAGATAACGATAACATATCAGTTATGAGTCCAGCACACAGATTACTAAGGAACCTGGCTTGGAAAAGTAGCGCAAATCTATGACCCACCAGGGATAATTAGTCCCCTAGTCCTAACAGGTTAGCAACTTTATCTTCTTGTCGGTGACAAGAAATGTACTGGTAAGTTGCATTACCCGCTTACCGTGAGCAGCCCCATAGTCCTGATCGAGAAGGCAAGTTTACATGGACTTTATCAAGCAAGTTTCCGCGCCGTTTTAGCAACCCAGTGGTGTAATCCAACTATTAGTCTCTGTTACATCAAAATGACAAAGCGAGGATTATCTATTCCCGCCTTGAATTAGTTGCCGCACACATGAAAACTAATTTGCTAACGAACGTCAGCAATGCCCTTTAAAGTTGTTAATTAAAGGTGCGCAAAATCCATTGAATTCACCGCTTGATAAAAACTGTGTAACGAATGTGCCAGTTATCAAAGATACAATGAGCTTCACTACAAGCTTCCAAGACGACTACCGACAAACTTTTCTCTACCATAAATGTAGACCTTGCTGGCCTATCCAGCTACCGCCAGACAGCTAAGGAGGAAGATAAAATATATCTGGTATTTTTTACCAACAAAGAGATGAGGATGTGCGTCAGTAAACGAGAAATGTCTATAAATCTGAATTGTTTTCAAAACAGTAATATCAATAATCCATTATGTTATTTTATCCTTTTATTATTTTATTTTAATATTTTATCATCTTATCGTTTAATGTAGGAGAGATTTCGTGTTTTGCCTTTTGAGGGACATAAAAACCTACAATTTCACCACAGCAGTTCAAAAATGTTATAAGCAGCAGTGATAATTTGGTTCCATAATGGTTTCACAAACTGGTAGAATTCCTAATGACATCACTTACTACTATCGGCTTGAAAGCTTGAGCGGTTTATATATTGCCACACTTTGTAACAACTCTGGTCGTTCCAAATGTTTGGGAAGGGATTAGCTGATTGCATTTGCCACCGGTTAATAACTATCTTTTCATTCTTCATCGCACAGACTTCAATAACCTATAGTAATTCTTGTTTCCTGCAAATGTGGTCAAAATTTGCTTGTGTTCCTACGTCACGGTTCCAGTGAGGAATAGTATGAATATGTCTATCTGTTACTTCAAAAAGAACGCTGTACTTCCACAGAGCTTACTGCAAAACAGAAATACTGGAAATAATATCTTCAGATTACAAAGTTAGATAAATGGATCCCTAGGAATGTCTCCACTAGATCCACCACTGTAACGAAAAAGAGTTATTTCAAAAGTTTGTAAATTCCATAAGTAATAACACCAGCAACAGCTATCGAGGAACCAATTCTATGCACTTTCTGAAATAGAGAAAATTGGAAATCAAGAGTCATTGCATTTAATCTTATATATGTACTTGCCGTGACTGAACGCAATTCACTGGTTCAGTCGCATATCTTCAAATTGAAAAACCGTTTTCCCTAAAGTTTGCGAAAACATGAAATTAATTTCGTTAATTTCGATAACTATAAGTTCCTAGCGTAATAATTTTAACAGCAATAATTGTCTGGATGGAGATCAGGGAGTCTTACAAGACACCTGTCCCTACTTGATCAATTTCACCATTCGATTCATATGCTTGACCGTTTCTTTATCAAAGACTTTTTCGACATCAGAAGTAAAGTATACGGTTGAACTGTTTTCCTAAATCAATATTTTGCTTTCTCAGAATACGAAATCTTTTGTCTGATCGCACGAGTTTCTTTTACAAAATAATACCTTTAAAATATCGCGAAAATGTCTTGGAATTCAAAACACCAGCCCCTTCAAAGTGCGTTAATATCCTCGTTGGGGCGGTTATTCGGACCCCTTAATTTTCATATTATTAAACGTTGTGCTAAGACATACAAAGTATAGCTTAAAAGTTAGAAAATGTTTCTTATAATAGTCACTCAAAAGCTCAAAACAGATATACTAATACTTTTTCTTCTTCTTCTTCTTCTTCTCCTTCTTCTTCTTCTTACTATTATTATTATTATTACGAATTTTAGTTATTTGCGACTAACAATATCCATCACCCTAAGCAATAAGGAGGACAACCAAAAAAGGTTTCTGATAATATACAAACATTCCATTCTTACCTCAATAGATGTTATCACTGCTTCCTTCTCTGTCAGCCTGTTTATAACAAAACATGTAGGTGTTCAGTCACTGAAATCCATTAGAACTAACTCGCAAACGTTGTGCAACTCGTTAACCCTTTGATAGTGAGACAACGAGGGAAGTGGAACGAGGATTGTTCCGAAATGGCTTCTAGTAACCGTTAGCTATACATTAACTCTTAAATGTATTTTCTCACAAGCCTAAGGTTGGGCGGTGGGGTTATTTGAGCAACCCCTTTAGATTTTCTAGTAATTGTCTATTTGAATTAAATTTGCCATGGGTGATATCTAGCATATACGCTATTAATTAAGTAGAAAATTGTTGCTGTTGCTTAGTTTCCATGGAAACTATGAGTAAAAAGGTTGATGTCAATTTCCCTACTCGTCCGCGATCTTGGATTTGTAAAATTTGA
>JANSTR010209145.1:0-14854 GCA_025434805.1 Antipathozoanthus remengesaui | reverse complement strand
GAAATCCCGGCCGCGGGGCTCCGAATCAGCAGTATGAGTTCAAGTTTGGTGTTGTTAACCCTTTCCCTACTAAACCCCGATTTCAAATAATTCAAGAATGTCCTAACTATTAAACCAGTTGACAAAACTCTATAAAGTGACCATTCATTTTGTTTGTCTCGCAGAGTAGATTCTCAAAATGTTCATTGTTTTATGAAATTCAGAAGTTGAAAATTTCCATAAAGTTTCATAAATTTACTAAATTGAAAAGTCAAGAGGGAAAGGGTTAAAGTCTTAGTACCGATTTCATGTCAAATCACAGTCGTTAAACGGCCCGTATTCCAGTGAAAATCGCACCAGGTTTATCGTGCCGTGGGGTTGTATCGGTCTTGAACTTTCGCCAGTATCTGTCAGGGCGCTGCCCTAATGTTCTCAGATGAAACCCTAATCAAATGTACTGGTGTGAAATACAGGAGGTAGTCACGTTACTTGTCCTTGAGTGCTTGTCTGTAAGTATTTCGTTCAATGAAATTGTCACTGAAGTTGCTCTTGTAAAAACAAGTTTCAGATGTCGAATCTCATAACGTAGGATGTCCGAAAAGTTGCAAACAAGTTGTGCTGATCTAGCGAGAGTCTGGCGTTTGGTATGATGACCGATGGAATAGCTTATCAGTGTTTGTCGGTTTGTGGCACACAGTGGTTTGTACTCTGTTGTCTTTTCGGCTTACCAAACAACCTAAGAACGGTACTGTTTATCATTGACCTCAAGGCCCTTTCTAAACGGAATGTTGAACCTTCTGTCCAGTGAGGTGATCGTGGAATGCGTCAATATGTCGAGTGAGACAGGGTGCGGTTACAGTGTCGTCAACAGTGGTGCGGTGTCGTAAGTCTCTGCCGCGTGACGATTTCAATTTCAACAGAAACCAGTCGACTGTCTTCTAAGTTAACATGACAACAGTCATTCTCTCTCACCCCGATGATCAAAAACGAATTTCATTGCTACACGTGCGATGCGATTTCAAACCGAGTTGGGGACTGGCATTGTCCGGTAGTGCCAGTCCCCCGCTGCACTTTATATATATCTCTCAGCTTCCCAGCACGCGGGGAACTGGCACTACTGGACCGTGCCAGTCTCCCGCTCGGTTTGAAATCAGACAATTTATGGGAAGATTCCTAAGGAACTCATACGGTGTTTTAACAATAGTTTGACATTTAAACGAGCGTGTGGAGGGACATCAACAACAGTCATCCTCCATGTATAAACACTAGATCACTGTATGCACAGAAAGGTTCCTAACTAAGGTCTACTACGGCGTTTTAAAGTGCTAAACAAATGTTAGAAGAAAGTAATGTGACACTTAAATCAAAATCGCATTGTGCAGTCAGATTATATTCATTCATTCTATTCATTTTCTTGTGATGAAACTGATTTTATCTCATATCTCGGAGCCGGAGAAGCCGTTACATATTCTGCTGATACCGATACGTGATCCAACGGGAAGTATTGCATTTTGCTTTCCGGCCATGACGTGCACAAACGACCTAGTTTACCTGCCATTAAGTGACGTGCGCGCGCGAGCTAGTTTAACCGCCATTAAAGGCCCTGTTACACGAGGCAATTTTTTTAGCAACTTGCAACGCAATGGCGTTGCGTTGCAAGTTGCCGACAAAATTACGCGTGTAACATCTCTCTGTGCAACTGGCTAGGCAACATTGCAAATTGTAGAAAAAGTTGAACAATTTTCTACTTTTCGCAACGTTGCGAAGCCAGTTGCAGCGTGTAGCATGTACTGGGCAACCTGTTTCGCAACGCCAATGTCGCAATCAAGGTGAAGAGCCAATCAAATCAAATTAAATTATAAACATGACGATGAGCGCGCGGGCTAGACTAATCCAAAATGGCGGAAGAAGTTAAGAAAGATGTTAAGGTGACTGAAAATGGGAAACCCAAGATGAACCCAAACCAAGTCGGTTTCACACGGAAAGAACACAAACCGAGGCGTAGTGTAACCGCATCTAATATGTAAACACTGCATACGGTCTCGAATAAGTCCGACTCAGGGAACGCCCTGGCTCCCCCAATCTGACAAAACGCATTTTCGCCCCCCACTTTAGATCACTAGTCAGCCCCCTCCCCCACTCTCAAGGTCTGCAAACTTGCCTCAAGTTGAAAACTCTAGTGTGAGCTGTGATTTCAGAAGTTTCTGTCACTCGTGACATGAAAGACAAATATATAACATGTTGAATATTTTTGTCGCGAGTGAAAATTTATCCGTGTGTAAGCAGAAAGCGTACGACCTCTTGAGAATGTGCATGCGTGTTGAAGAGCGCATTCAAGACTTGTCGCTACGCTATGAATAGAATTACAATTTCAGTTTAAGCCTCAAAACATAAAGTTTTAGAAAACATTCAATTTATTTTTATACTCAATTAATAAGGTGAATTTTGCATTACTCATCTTTACAGTTAGATGACCGCAGAAACCGAATCCAAGATTCCAGCACACAGGTTTCAACATACCGAGAGAAAATACAAGTTTTTGTTTATTTGCAGGACGCCACACTCTAAATAAAGTAACATGCGGTTAAATAAATGCGTAAAGACGTAAACATTGTACCAGTCGCGTTTATTGGAGAGGACTGTTTTCTTTGTTTGTTGGTCAGCACTCATTTATGTACAGTACAGTTTACTTTATATGACAGTTCGATTTGTACACAATCTCGTGAATATGCTTTTGTTTGAAAACGAGTTTCTTACGGTTTTGTCCTGTCGCTACGAACAGCTCCATTTCCCGGAGAAGTAGTGAAAGCACAAAGCATCAAAATGCGGCCATTGAAGTATATTGAAAACTCATTACTTTTGAACGCATCACTCAGTTACAGTTTTCAATGTCCCACAAAGGACTCTCTTCGTTGAATTTAATCACAGAATGTTTCTGTTGATATTTCTTCAAGTGTCTAAACTGCAGCGCCTTCTGGGATTGCGCTCTTGGGCTGGAAAAATCGCGTGTTTATTGGCTGACTTCAAGCACGTGATTAACATCTCTTCGCCTGACATAATTGGCGCATATGTATGTTCATGTACATACATGCCCCCTGTTTCCCTGTTTTGTAGCAAGAGCAACGTTTATTTACTTTCTGTCGCTAAGCAGTGGGGCTTGGAAATCGACGTTTTGTACAGCATCTGAATTATTATCAAAACTAGTTGGGATATCGTTCCGGAAAAACAATACGAAACCAAAAGTCAAGTAAATTACCCTTTGAGCCACAGGCAGTTTATCAACATCTATTTTCTCATACCATTATCAAGACAAAATAAGATGTTGGGTGTAAGAATAAATGAATTGACCACACATAATAAGCTATCCAGTATGAAAAGTGAAGTTCTCCCAAACTGTTTAAAAGGAACATATGTAAACAGTTTAGGATAATTTAGCAACACATCGAATGTTGTGTTTAGAGCTGAAATAGTAAGACGAAGCTCACAAATAAGCAGGGAATGTCAAATCACACGATTCAAAGCCATTTTGGTATAACCCTCCCCCCGTATTATTCTTCGGTTATCAGTCCAGTACATTGAATATGCGTTGTCATGGACATCGACAGCATAAATACGCCCCTTAAAGATCTCACACCTTTCTTCTCATCCAGCCGCAGCAGTTTCCAACTAGAGATATTATATAACTACTGCGGAATTTCTTAGTCATAACAACTGTGGTTCACTTGTTGGTGGACTCGAGGAATTGTCTTTCACAAGCTACGGAACAGACGTTTGGAAACAATCTGAGTTTACCGTCGCGACTTTCAAGGTCAAAGCCACAGAACGGATCCGGAGATGCAGACACGCCTCTATTTCCGGGTCATCTGTTTTTCCTCATAGGTGGAACGAGGGGGGTCATAATCATCTTTCCACTAACAGCAGCTCCAGTGTCTCTGCTTGGCACTTCGTCCAAGTCTCCAAGCTCCAATGACGGGACAGCGGGGTTTGTAAGGTGATATGAGCTTGAATTAGAATGACTGAAATCAGGTAGCGCTGGTGTTTGAGACGGAGGGGCGTGAACTGCGGTGAAAGCGGAAGAGCCTGGTTCCTCCACTGACAAAGATGACAAGAAGTCAAAACCAAAGTCGTCAGCACCAGGAGATGGTGGGCCACTTGAAGGTGGTGGAGGCGGAATGACGAAAGAATCTAAATTGGAATCGTTTACATGTTCAGGTACGGGCTGACATGGTTCAGACAGTATTCGCCTCGATTGAATTGGGCTGAACTTTGGGGGTGGAGGGCATATCATGTTATCGACTGCATCTGGACTGGAACTTGTTTGAGACGTGTCAGTTCCGGTTACTAGTGTGCTGTGTCCGTGATTTCTGGCCACAAGTTCTTGTATAAGCGCGGCTGAGCTCCCTGGAGGAGTTCTTGGCCTAGCTCCAAACGCCCGCGGAAGAAGTGCTGACTGGGAGAGTGGCGGAGGTGCCGGCTTAAAGGCTGGCGGACGAGAATTGTAATCTGATGACAAGTGAGCTTCTCGTTCTTGAATAACTTCATCTAGGTTCAATGGTGGGATCACTAAAGGCGTGACTGAGGCCACAGGTGAAGCATTGAGGGAATTACGAGACGATGCCGGGGACGAAGCTGGGCTACTTTTCAAGCTGGAAACTCTCTTTGGCGGCGGAGGGGTAGGACGTGGAGAAGACCTTGGGGATGTAGGCCATGAACCCACACCCAAGGCGGGTTTGGCAGATGTCTCTTGAGGGGGAGGGGGCGGGGGCGTAAAATTTGAAACACTTTTAACGTCTTGAGAAGCATTTGATTTAATCTGAGCAGAGGCTAACCTTGGGGAACCTGGCATAACGACAGCAAACTGGGGTGATCCAAGGGCAGCTGATGCTATCTCTTCATGTGATAAAGGCAGACCGTCAGAGGTGCCACCGGGAGGAAGGTCTGTGCTTTGCGTGGACAGAGGAGGCAACACGGATTCTCGCTTGGGTTTATAGGGCGGTGGCTTTTCCGGTGGGAATCGACGCAGGCGTGAAACCTCTTCTGATGTACGAGTTTGTGTACGTTCCTCGTTGGGGCTTTGCTGGGCGAGAAGAGGTGATTGCTTTCTTGACATATCAACATCCTCGTATATGGAATCCTCTTTCAAATCAGCTTTCTTATCTTTTTCTTTCCCAAGGTCCGGCGAATGGCTGGTATCTTTGAATCCAGGGGGAGGTGTTGGAATTTGTGAAACTACATCGACGTCTGAGTATGGAGAAAGTTGTTTTGGAGTGGCAATTGGCGAAACTTCGGAATAGGGATCTTCTATTTCTGAAGGAGGAGATTCTGCCTTTGCTGCTTCAAGCTTTGCAATGGTCTTCAAATTGAAACCAGGAGGTGGAGGTCGGAAGTTCGGAGGTCCTGGATCATTATATGGAGAGTCTGGAGTAGAGAGAGGGTTTTCTTCATAAAGTCTGGGAGGGGTGGGTGGGGGAACCTCCTCCTTTTCCTCACTCGCTAAGGACGGAACATTTTTTTCTTGATCTGGAGTTTTGTTCCTTTCACTTGATTTCAATGGCTTGGCATACATTGCCTCGATTTCATTATCAGACATCTTGGACTCGAACATAGACGAGATTCCTTTAACACCTTTCTTCTGTGGAATCACTGAGCTCTTTTCAAGTTCCACTTCACTGTAATCATTGGTGACAGTTTCCAGTTCAATTCTCATGGAGCCACTAGTTGTTGTTACGTTCACAGTCTTCTTTTCAAAGCTATCTCGATGATCCGACATTTCAGGTCTACTACTAACTACTACCGGCTTGGGGTTTACTTTTGGCTTCGTTGCTATTTCTGGTTTGGGTTTAAGAGAAATCATGGGCTTGGGTTTAGTGGATGGTTTAGTAGCTGGTTTGGGTTTCAAAACTGGAGGTCCTGAATTTTTCGTCAATGAAGCTACAGGCTTTGATTCCACTTCAGGTGTTCTATCGTCTTTCTTCTTCAGAAAAGAGGGGTTAGAACTCTTACCAGCAGGTAGTATAATCTCAAACACATTATCCGAACTTGAACTAACAGCTGCAGTACGAGGGCTCTCTTTACTCCCCCACAACGAAACGTTTTCAGGCTCATTCCTAGGGGAGTCGACTGAATCGCGCCCACTGCTCGCAGAAATGCGTGGACCTTTCCCTCGTTGGTCATTGTTAGGAATCTCAAATTCTCCTGAGGAGAGCGACGAAGCACCTACAGACCGCGGTGAGGCATTGCCTTCTTCACTGACTTTTCGCATGTGCCTTTTCAAACTCATGGCTTCGAAACTTTTCGAGAATTCTACTGATGTTTCTGCAGCGTCACTGGTGGTTCGTTCTTTGGCCTCCTTCAACTTCTTTGTGCGTTCCTAGGACAATGAAAGGAAAATGTAACTGTACCGTGACAATAGTGTAACGTATGTAGTAATAAACTGGCAATTCATCGTATTTATTCCTGTATATTTGACAATTAGAATATGAGCTCACAATTTCTGTCGGCTGATAATTCATGAGCCGCAGACCAAATGAACTATCAAACTGCCGATAGAAATTGTGAGCGAATATTCTAATTGTTTTAGTAGAAATCTACAGACATGAAACAAACCATTCTATGAAAATTAAAATTTGTGTAAAAGAAGTCTGTTGAGTTTCAGTTCGTGTTGTTTTTCGTGCGTACGAGAGACTCACGTTCATGAGCAAAACAAAGTTTGGTTATTATTCAAGTTAAACATTGTTCACACCATATTTGTGACGCTTTCGGGTTTTTTGGAACAATTTTAGGTAGGAGTATTACAATGAAAAACCGACACCATTTTGGATGTGAGAGAGGAATGTGCCACGGAGGGGGTCTATTGCATGATAGACCATGAGTGAGCTAGCCAATCAACTTGAAGCATTTGCATTAGATAGTGACTAGATTTCCACTAAAGTGGTTTAGATCAAGAGGTTTTAATAAATTCTTTAGGTAATAAAATACGCCAAGTAAAGGCACCAGGCAACAAAAAAAAACAAAAACAAAAAACAACATGTTCACAAAACTTTCAGAAACATAGAAGAATGGTTTGACCTACGGGTGTGACATGTGCCGGAATGATGCGGGAAGCACCTAGCATGGGACTACACGTCCCCTTCGTGCTTATTCTCTTGGTTTTGCTTATTCTAAATTTATTTTCAATTATTTTTTCCCCTACTTCTTTGTAATTATCTATGTATAAAACTAAATAAGCTGCCAATAAAGTTGTTAAAAACAAAAGATGTGTGATCATTGCATTGAGTTAGAAAGACAACTTGAAATTATTATTAGTTGTCTGAATAATTGCATAATAAAAAAACCCCAGGCATTGGGATTGGAACCTGCGAGTGCTGTACCAACTGAGCTAACAAGCCCGCTGGGAGCCTCGTCACAATCCAAGTTCATTTATACCCGCAGAAATATCTAGAGAATGTTACACGGCCTCGCTGAGATACAAAATTCTCTTCGAATGTTGAAGAATATTTCACGAGTGAGCGCAACGAACGAGTGGAATATTTCTTAACACAAGAAGAGTCATTTACTATCTACAAGCGGTCATATAATCTTCTATATAAACACTAATGAAATACCAAACGATTTCACTTTTTTTGCAGTTCAAAAGGCACGAAATGTACGATTTACATGTATTATGTTGCCATAGCAACGGTGTTTTTACGCGGAAGCTCACGTGGGATTCAATTGATGTTTATATCATAAATATGATTCACACACACTCAACTAGTCAGTACATATTTCAACTACTTTTGGTGAATAAACAGCTGCTGTGAACTCGCGTTTAACCTTGGATCGTAAACTTAGCACCTGACGCATTTTGCAATTAAATAATCCGAAAATTAGGATATAATTTTGCACTGGTTAATGAGTTTACCCAAATAATGACACTGAAATGCGTTGCTCGGTTGGAAGCTCGATTGCCGTTGAAAAGACTCAGATTTAACTTGTAAACGAAACATTGGAGATAGCTTTTCTTTACACAACTTACCCCAACTGTCTCCTAGTCCTAATCGGTAACTTGTCTCTTCTAATGCAAAGAAAGAATGTTGAAGGAAATTACAAGAGACAATTACCGAATTCTAGATAGAGATCAGAAGAAATCGAACATGATGAAATGTGCGATAAATTAGGTTGTGAGTCGGTTTAAGATTAGGCCACGAGCCGTCTTATTACAAAATGCGTCAGAGTGTTAAATCGCAGTTTACAGCAGACAGTTTACCTCAAATTACAAGAGTTCTAGCAACTTTAAGTTAGTAATGAAATATTTAGATTTGCATTACGAGTGCATCAGCGGTTATGAAATTACATTATCAGACTTCTGTACATATTAATTGCACTCAGTTAAGATTTCCATGAAAATCTAAGTCGTTTTGAGGTATTTGCTACTTAACCTTCAACAGGCTGAGATGCTGCTTTAGCTCCATTTCTATAGCCAATCAACACCGATTGCGTTCATTCCGCCGTCTACTCATTATATAGACCTCTTCCATAAATGGTGGCCAATGAAATATTCTTTTATCTGCATTCAAATTGGCCTGGCTAGCCTCGTTCTTGACTCAGAAATACAAAAGCGGAATAAGTTTTCCTAAACGAGGCTAGCCAGGTCAATTTGAATGCAGACAAAAGGAGGTCTATACTACCTATTAGCCGAGAGTGAGGTCATTACAGGGAAACCTTGATGTATTGAGCGAGTGATAAAGAGCGCGTGTATTGGTAGGGCCATATACAGGGACGTAGCAGCCTTTCCAAAAGGAGGGATCAAAACGTACAATATCCACTGCTCCTTTTTTCACTAGCTTTATTACTTTTGGGGGCTAAAGAGGGGGGATTCCGGAATGCCTGGAATCACGCCTGGCTTCGCCACTGATATAACATTGCACTTTATTATATGGTCTGCTATGATTGGCTCTCGACAACAGACGATTATTTGATAATGACCGGTCATTATGAGATTTTTCCTCTGATCATTCACTGACTGCATTCATTCGCCGTCCGGGTCGCGCAAAACTACCGAAAAAAATTCCATATAATAAATAACTTATTAACCTCGTCCGTTCGGTTATTACAGGGAAATCTCTCGCTATCGCTGTGTCATAACATTCTGATATTCCCCTATGATGACCTCACTCTCGGTTAATAAGTAGTATGTAATTATTTACCTCTCTTTGCTTTTCCCTACGTGCTTTTTCCTCTTCAAGTTGTGCTTTCTTTGCAATCTCTGCGTGTGTTCTCTGAAAACGAATAAAGTATAAGAAATCGTCAGTTTACAACGGACTCAAATCGTCTTTCAGTAGCACCGAAATAACTTTACTGCATCAATTTTGGACAGCGGGGAATTGGCAAACCGTAAAACAATTGGGAGCAACCCTGACCTCAATCCCTTGGGGGTGGGGGGTAGGGTACTCGCTATACCGGTTTGAAGCTGGGAATACTTGTATGATTTAGGAGAACGCTTTGACAACTTTATCCGTTCAAAAATGTCTAAACTGGGAGTTTTAAGATGCTGAAATAAACAACAATAAAATCATTTGCATATTAGATTGACTGCGTTTTGGGATGATACTCCAGAATGTGGTCTTAATGTTGGTTATTTTCTCAACAACCAACAAAAACTGGTCGGAAAATCAGTAAAGGGGGTACCCCACGGGTCAAAATCACGCTCAAAAGCGGAGAATAGGGAAAAGAAGACATCCTTGAGAAACAGTGAAATGATCCTTCGTATCATTTTTTATCAAGAACATTAGGTCTAACGTTTAGAACGCTTGGGCGGTTTCAAACTTTCATTTTTTCGTACTTCAGTGCGGGAGGCTCGGGTTCGATTCCCAGCCGGGCCAACACTCAGGGTCTTAAAATAATTGAGGAGAAGGTGCTGCCTTTGCTCTAACAACTGCAAATGGTTAGACCTTCGCGTCTTCTCGGATAAGGACGTTAAACCGTAGGCCCTCGGAAATCAGTAAGTTCTCCGGTTACCTTAGAGTGGTATAGTCTCCCCGATTAGTAGGGTTAATGCCCAGCTAGAAGATTGAGACTTAAATAAAGTTACTTACTTACTTACTTTTCGTGTCAGGTAAAGAATA
This sequence comes from Antipathozoanthus remengesaui, assembly GCA_025434805.1. Lineage (NCBI taxonomy): Eukaryota > Metazoa > Cnidaria > Anthozoa > Zoantharia > Parazoanthidae > Antipathozoanthus > Antipathozoanthus remengesaui. The sequence continues at coordinate 4,769 of JANSTR010209145.1, read as the reverse complement.
TGGTTCATTGCTTCTACGGTAATTGTATAAAAATAACCACAAAAATATCTTGTGATATCGCAATTTATACCATTACCTGAGAAATTTCTGCAATCCGATTGGTCGAGAGCAGTGGTATTTCAGTGGAATTTTGAAATACCCACATGTGAAAATTGCAGTTTCCCGCCAGTGAGCTAAGCGGCGTGCGTTCGCCATCTAGTTTCGTGGAATTAAGTGACGTGCGTTCGCAAGCTAGTTTCCCGCCATTAAGTGACGTGCGCTCGCAATCTACTCGCGAGCTAATTTCCCGTGACAGTCTCAAGAGAAACAGACAATTTTGCAGAACTTTCTCAGGTATTAGTATAAACAAACAATAGCACGATTTGTACGTGGTATTTGGCATAAACACCAATGAAATACTAGGTGAGCTTTCCCGCGAAAACATCATCTTCACACGTGAAATAACATCGTTGCTATAGTTACATAATAAATCGCGCATTTGGACTACAGAAAAAAATGTAAAAATGAAATGGTTTGGTATTGCTGTTTAATAATAAATAGAACATTAAATTGACGAAGTGTCTCTTCTAGTCGCAAAAATATTTCACTAAAAGAGAAACTTCATATCTCTAAGAGGCCATGTAATATCTTCTACATATCACCGAATTCAGTAAGGATCACTGTCAGAAAATAGCAGACGACCGTCAACAGATGCAATTATCCATCCAGCTCACCTCAAAGTTTATGAGGAAGACCGCAAAGTAACCAAAGAAATCTTCTGTCGTCATTTTCGCGTCATTTTCTCCATAAAACTTTACGACATCCTCGAACTTCTTTAGCATTTTGCTTTGAAGGTCAAGAATGGACTGGAGTTCGCCTTCTGTCGATTTTATGATTTCCTAGTCAGAGAGCAAAGCCGTCAAGGAAGACACATATTAATGGTATACATATGTAGTACATAGAACTCTTTTCAAAACGGAACGGGCTGTTCCGTGAGGTTCGTACTCTTTTCTGACACTCGGAATTCAAGGATTTTGGGTTATTCCTTCAAAGACGCTAGCGAAAATGGAACAACTTACGACAAAGCTCGCATATGTAACAAATGCATAACATTTGTAACTATTGGTCTTCAACTCTCTCCTCTCACCCCATTTTGGAGAACTGCTTATAACTGGCACTTAGTTATATTGACGCTATGCATATTTTGACAATAGACAAATACAATAATAAACAAAGCTTCAAGTAGCCTGCACGATCGCCAAAATCGACGTTTTCAGAGTCGAGTTTGTTGTGCTAAAGCCACTGTATTTATAACACTGAAGTGGCTTCACTTAGCCAATATCACACCAAGTGTCTAGAGTGTTGGTAGTGCAGTCAATCTTTCGAAGGCAGGCCATAGTTGTCTCATTTCTTCCATTTTCTTCCAATTGCTAACGTATTTCGAGAGAGGGGCTCTGAGCGACCTAACGAAGATGGTCTTTGTTGGTTCCTGCGATCATACCGCTGACTACTGAGCAATATTCTTGCACGCATGCGGGCTGAGCCAAACGCCAAGGGAGCGGTCTCGAATTTTAACAATGTGCCTCCGGCTATTGTAAATATATTAACTAAACGGTATTACAGTTCTAATAATAAAAACAACATGATATTAAATGTCTCAGAAACACTGCCAACTGAGCAGAAGTTCGCACTGAACTCTTTTTACAACAAGCACATTATATTATAAAAGGATACATTCACTGCTTCGTTGAAACGATCTCCTTCCAACATCGATTGTCTCGATTTAAAAACACCAAGGTCTTTCTTCATTTCCTGAGAGTACAAAAAGACATAAGCTGGGATGGTTGAACGACATATATCGTACGTATATATCATACTCTTTTTCCATGTTCTACTATTCTTAATAAATTTCAATTCCTAGAGAGAAAAACAAAATGAAAACCGCAAACGTATTTCTGTAGGTCAAAACTGGAACCGGCAGTAATCTGAGGAATAGCCCTATTAATAAACTGTAAACTCTAGCCTACACTTAGGCAAAAGGCTTATAATGAATAGATTTGGGTTTTTATAATCAAGGGGATTGGAGAGGGTGTAACGTAAGCGCAGTTTGTAAGATCTCTGATTACCAACCCTAAAATAACGAACAAATACAAGATAAACGTCTTCAAACAAAACAGATTTGTGCAAGTTAATCCTCTGATAATATAAACATAATTTTCGTCAAGGACATTCATATTTCATATTTTAGCTTGGACTTGCTACAAGTCGACTAGCATGTATTTTTTCTCATATATGTAGCGATTAAAAAAACTATACAGTTATTCAAAACGGAACATTTGGTGCTCGGCGAGGGAGTTGCCGAGATCCGGCCGATTGCTTCAAGCTTGCTGCCGGAAGCTTCGCATATTCTTTCTTACTCGTAAACTTGTAGCAAGTCTAATTTTAGCTCAATTTGGGGACGTTAACTAAAATGTGATGGAATGTGGTTTGGCAAATTACATCAATGTAGGCCGCAGCTACTCAGTATGCAGTGCCCGTAGAGACTTAAAAGCCTTAGGTTTTTAGTTTTCTATGATCAAAATGTAGCAATAAACTTGAAAATTGGAAAAATTAGGAGAATTCTTGAAACTAGTCACCATTTAAACGTACACAACATGAAAAAGGGGCTGACAGCAAATGCTCAACTCACTTTCATGCCTTTCTCAAGTTCCTGGATTTCACACGCAAGCATCTGGTAGGACACTATGAGGTGACAGACAAGACAGTAGTTTCACTATAGTTAGCTCTACCCATGCTTAGCACTTGCAGTTGCACAAGCTCTAAAAATGCACACACAGATCGTGACCAAGAGATTGTTATTAGTCTGGCTTAAATCACGATAGAAACTACTGAAACCTGGTGGGTCTGGTAAGTAAATAATGGAGCTCTGACGTTTCTAAACAATGATATCATGTTTGGTCAGCGGTTTAAGAGGGAGTTGTTTAACCATTGAAGCCCCAAACACGACCTATGACGTCACCGACAGCTGAATTATCTTAAGCTTCTTTATAAATTTCGCTTTTCACTTAACTGAACAGGTTTCTCTGTGTGCCAATCAATTACTTTATTCTCATAAATACACGACATAATCGCTTCGGATAATGTAATTAATAAAGAGCAGATATATGTCGATAAGCAGCTGAAGCTGAAAGAGTGGTTGGCAACGGCTCAGCCCACGTGCATAAGAAGTATACACCCATTAGTGCATTAGAGGAATGTTTGGAATGTGAAGAATGTGTGACGTAGAAAAAATTCCCACGCGCATAATCCTGTTTCATATTGTTTAGTTACGCTGTTAAACTTCACAGTATAATGTCTAAGAAATTTATTTCGTACGTATGTCAAATCGTTGAACTTTCAGAATTTGTTTTGGATGAGTAGTTACTGTCAGGTTTAACGTATTCCATCAAACCGTTTTGAAGTAACTCTTACAAAATAGTTTTTAAAACAACCATAGACTGCGTCGGCTGGTAGGTAAAACGTATAATAAAATAAACTAAGGGTTGACAAAATAATTCTTCGCGCCGTAAGTTTGGAAGAAAGCTGACAGTTCGAGCGTCATCAAAATGCTCCGACGATGGGCTAACGCTCAAAACTTCAACTTTCTTTCAACCTTACGTCGCGGAAAATTTTACTGTCAACCCTTGATTATTTTATTATACGTCTGAAGTAAACTTTCATTTATTCAATTGCTTCGGGTCCATATTGCATAACATTCTAAACAAGAAAAAAAGAAAAACACAAACAAGTGTCACCTTTGGCAGCGATCAGGACACTTCCGAGCTCATTCTTCACGTCCAAAGCCTCTGGGTACTTGCTCTCTATCGTGTTCACCAGGAAATGGAGAAGTGTGGACTTGTTGTCAGTTGTCTTCGTGCTTGATAGCTGGTAAAATATAACACAGGTTACACGACACTTATGAAAAGGAAATTCTATTCAAATATGAAATGAGTTGCGTTGCAGCATTTTAACTTAGTTAGTAAACCCATGGCCAAATTATTTAGAATGGCAAGATCAAGACACTATTCTAAAAGAAGTCATGGTTTAGATTTTAGGATTGGTTTTGTGTGTGGAATATTAAAGCACATAGATTCCGTTTTGAACGAACTTTAACACGCCTTATGTCGGTAGTAATAATGATAATAACAACAACAAAAATAAAAAATTGAGAAGCATCATTTGTCTATTTAGACTGCATTGACTCGGTTCTTTCTTTTTACAAGCAAACTATCCATACGTTAAAGTAATTAGTGAAACTGGTCAGCTATTGATGGTATAACTTAAGCAATTGAAGTTTGTATCACAAACACATACCATCAATAGCTGACCAGATTGCCAAAAATTAAGAAGCATTAAATATTTATCAATTTAGACTGCATCGACTCGGTTCTTCCTTATTAGTCAAACAAGGACTGGTGTAAGACTTTTATAAGCAAACTACCTTGGTAAGGAAACTGATCTTAAATGCTGAGGCGCCTGCGATCCTTGCGTTGCCCTTGTTCATGTAATTACCTGTTGCAAGCACAAGCTGAAGACCAGAGATAAGTGTTAGCAAAGCAAAAACAAGATTAACATGCCACAAGTCTATTCATCAGCTTTTCTTCATCACTATCACTATCACTATCACTATCACTATCACTATCACTATCACTATCACTATCGCTATCGCTATCGCTATCACTATCACTATCACTATCACTATCACTATCACTATCACTATCACTATCACTATCACTATCACTATCACTATC
>JANSTR010209034.1:0-14875 GCA_025434805.1 Antipathozoanthus remengesaui | reverse complement strand
AAATTAGTAGAAAACATGTATTTACAGCCTGAAATAGGATTATAATTAAGAATAGAGTGGAAAAGAAGAATTTAGAAAAAATTGTCAAATGTTTACCGTTTTAATTTTCAAACTCTAATTTGCATAATTAATTTTGCATAAGTTATAAACGACGACGTCACTCCAATTAACGCCAAAAGATGCGCTACTGAAAGTTTTGTTTTGATTGCTTCAAAGCTGCGATTTTTAGGTCCGAAAAACCTGGGGGGGGGGTACATTTGACCCCTCTGGGACGTTTGAGGGTTAATAGCACCTTGATTGATGAGATGATATAGAATAAGAACACAATATTTGTGCATGCATGTCTTACCTCTCCAAAGTTGGCTCTTAAAATCGTGTCCAAGACTCGTTGGCAGTGAGCTCTGTACATAATAAGAAACGTTTTTGCCTGTGAAGCAAAGAAGGAAATTTATTAACGAAATGGATTATATTGAGATGGTGAGACACATAGAAAGGTAAACAGAACAATTTTATTGAACACCGAAATTTCAACACCCTAAAGTTAAACTGTCTACATTACAGTATTACAATAAACGTTGCATATTACTGATATTAGTATACAAAACAGACGTACAGACAGACAGTTGAAACAGAAACACAGACAAACAGACGTACAGACAGACAATTGCAGAGACAGACAGAAACACATGCCGCAGTCAGACAGACAGAGACGTACAGATGTACAGCCGTACAGACAGGCAGTTGAAACAAACAGAAATGACAGACAGACAGAGAAACAGTTGAGACATACAGAAAGACAGTGGCAGATAGACAGACAAAGAGATATACATACGTACAGACAGTTCAGACAAAAACACAAACAAACTGACATATATGTAGTTAAGTAAGTAAAAAGCTTACAGAAGTCAAACAATCACCTTTTCACTCTCAACGTCTTCAGGAAGTTTCAGTTGGGTTGCACTGGGAAAATCTGGCAACAGAGTTCCGCCTGAGGAGGCCAGTGGACTGGAGTTGGATCCATTTGAGCTCTTGGTCAGCGTGTGGCTATGAATCCTTTCATCCGTCTCGATCTTACTGTACGTTTGACTGAACCTGCATGGAAAACTATACACACGTTAAATGACAATAGTTGTTATGATATCGCGTCCTCTGATTGGCTGAACATCAATTTCAACTCCTACGCTCGCGCTCCTTTCCCGCTCTTTTTATTTTTTTCGAGCCAACCCTTAGTAAGCGGAAAATGTATTTGACAGCTATCTGTATGGTACCCCTCCCTTCTTTTCACCTCACCCCCCCCCCCATGACAAGTATCGACTGAAGTATCGAATACAACACTATAGTACATACTAAAAGCAAATGAGAAAATTAATTGCTTTGCAACAAAAGAGATTTCCGAAGACGTTTTCTCCTATCAACAATCGCAAAAGACTGAAACAAGTATGATTTTGTAAAATTGTATATCTCTCGGATCATCTTCGTTTCTGGACAAGTATTCCGTTGATGGCATTTTTTAGTGGTTTTCCTTTTCGATTCATTTCAAGTGCAGTTCATCAAACTAATTGTCCGCCTAAATGCCCTTGGGCGAGCACTCGTTTACCCTTTCAAGTGCTAAACAAAGCCCTACTCCACACTCCATGCTGCGATTCGAAATAGCCCCGCAGGAGAGTTTTATGATGACGTGCGAATCTGTTTGCTTTACGTTTTGGAGATTGTATCAAAGAGAAGACGATAGTCTATTATTAGTTTAGTCTTCGGAAAGCTTTTTGCAACAACGACACGTTTAGATATTGGACAAGCAGCTATTATGACTTCTTATGCATTGTTTCAAGCCCCCAGCAGTGACTCGCTTTCTCGTACAAAAAAGCAGGTTTATTAATAGATCACGCGGACAATGGTTAGTTTAATTTGTTCCTCAATATATTAGATTTGATATATTTAATCGTGCGTGGAAGTTTATTAAGAAAAAAACGGTTTTGTGCTTTAGGAACCTATACATCAAAATTTGGTAATTCCCTAAAAGCAATGATGTGTGCCATTTGTGTCGTAACGGGGGGTTCTGGTGATTTAAGCCAGTGAGCAATTGCTTTTGGCAGGGGCATTAGCAGTTGGTCAAATGAATTATTACATTTGAGGATTTCAAAGACCCAACACACTTCGCTCAACAGTAGATAGTATATGTCCCGGTGTGGTGGCGAGGGTTTCCACATAAAAGTTGTATTCATGTAAAATGTGCCCTCTCAATAAATAACAATCAACATATACTTTGCTTTACTTTAGTTCCCTTTACTCTGTTTTTTTTACTTCACTTATTGAAAATAGATTTTAGTCTTAAATAAGAGTTTTCCTTGAATATTTGAATATACCATTTTTTACATTCTCATTTAACTAGTCCTCCATGTTAGTAAGCAAAATCGTTTTGTATGTTTTGCAAAATACTTTCCATCTTTAAAAGAAAATATATACTACAAGTATAAATGGCGTTAATGAACCAGACTTGAAAAACACTGTGCAGCTGCAAAAACAAAGAGACAATAGCTTTTAATGCAAAATTATGGACCTATCTCATTTTGTGGTAATTGTTTGCTGGTCTTCCATCTGTCAGACATTGTTTTAAAATGGGATACCAGTTTTTAGTTTTATTTTAATCACGTATGAAAAGATCCATTCGATTATAATGATATAATTATATTAGAAATCAAGTTCCCAGGAGGTTGCTAGATGAGAAGACAATAGCATTTAAGGGATTAAACTTCAAATGAAGAATTTATTGCATTTTGCAGTGTTATATTGTTATCAGTCGATAAAACATTGAACATATGCAGGTGACAAATTCTAATTGTTTTCAGTCCCACTCCGATGAATCATAGCAATTAGCCGCTAAATAGCTGCGAACAAGACAGTGTGCACAAATTTATAGAGCTGCCAAAAATCGTGATGACGACTTTCATTGAAGCCATTCAAACACTTAATAATTTCCGCTTTTATGTTTCTAAGCTGTTATTGAAAACTATTCCTTAAGTCAAAGGCTGAGTTAACCCTTTCCCTACTAAAGCCTGATTTCAAATAAACCAAGAATGTCCTAACTTTTGGACCAGTTGACAAATTTTGTCTCGAAGAGTAGATTCTCAAAATGTTCACTGTTTCATGAACTTCAGAAGTTGACAAATTTTATAAAGTTTAATAAATGCGCTAATTTGAAAAGTCAGGAGGGAAAAGGTTAAAGCTGCTTTCACAAATTGGCGTGTTCTTTCAACAAGATTATGATTCAGTTGAGATATTAATTTACAAAGCTCAGTACTCCCATCTTTGCCCAGCACTACAACTCCCTGGGGAACCATTACCAATTTAGTTAACCCTTTCCCTCCTGACTTTTCAAAATGAAAATTTATCAAACTTTATGAAAATTGTCAACTTTCGAATTTCATGAAACAATGAATATTTTGTATCTACTCTTCGAGACAAACAAAATGATTGGTCACATTATAGAGTTTTGTTAACTGGTTCAAAAATTAGAACACTCTTGGTTTATTTGAAAAGTGGCAGAATTTAACTTTATCCACATTTTCACTGTTAATAACAGAGAGGGCAGAGAAAGTCCAAGTTCATGGGCAGTTTCTTGAGTTTAAAAATCCATTGCAAGTATCCTCTTTCTTTTATTAATTCATCTCTCTATTTTGTCAGTAAACCAAAGGAACACAATAAATAAAACTTTAATAGGATTTTGTTGTTTTAAACTGAATTCTCAGTAGTCGAACCCAATATAATATAGAGTGAACTGAGCCGATGTGGTGAAGTCAAACATCAGTTCACGCTGAGAGTCACTCACCCAGAAGAGCTTTGTCTTGCAGCATTTACCACAGTGTCATGATATGGAGATGTTGACTTAATGGTAATGCCATAATAATGATACCTGTTGAAATGAGAATGTTTTGATGTATTATTGAATAGAATAGATATTTTCGATTGTATGAATACGGCGTTAATTGACACACTGAAAAAAACAGTGAAGTTGACAGGTTGTTCCTGCGTGTTGTGATGTGCTTGCATTTGTGCCAAGTTGAAATATTGAAGAAACTCTTAGTGTTTGATAGCCCTAGCAATAACTTTGCAGCGTTGTTCAGTTTAAAATTCCAAAATGTTTCACCTGACTATTAATAACAAATTTCCCCTCCGTAACTTTCTTCCAACCTTACGGCGCAGAAAATTGTTTTGTCAACCGTTGGTTGATTGTATTATGCGTTTTGCCTATACCCGCCGATGCAGTCTGAGAATTTTTTAGAACTATTTACTAAGCGTTTGAAATACAATCAGCCAAGAGTAATTGACAAAGCAATTTTCCACGACGTGAGCTGGGGAGAAAGCTGACGTTTTGAGCTCCGACGAAGGACTAAAGATCGAAACGTCAGACGTCAGCTTTCTTACCACCTTGCGCCGGGCGCGGCAAAGTTGATTTCCATATATATTTTACGTACACGCCGACGCAGTAAATAGCTTTTTTTAAACTAGTTCTTAAAAATTTGAAATATATAAATTCGTTTTGACAGTAATTAGTCATTTAGTGTTTAATAAAATTCTATCGCTGTCCTAGGAGAACTATAGTGTTCTATTGTTCTTTGATCAATACGTCTACAACTATCTTTATTTCCACCATTTTGTAGTTTACAGAATTCAGTTTCGAAATAAAAGAGACAGAAAAGAAAAGAAATAGAAATAGTTTGATGGTTAATGGCCACAAGAAATAACTACAGGATTAAAAACGCCAAGTGACCAAAGTCTTCTGCCCCTTTAGAAAGAATCAAACCAAAATTGTATTTCAGCAACTTTTTCCCAGGATTTGACCATAAAGCTATTCGGAATGATTCAATTAGAACGCTCACTTTGACTGGCCACGTGTTCCCAACCGCCTCGTCTTCAAGTTCGGAAAATTGTGCCTTATTATCTGTAAAAAAGGGTGTCAAAACATGCAGATGTATCAGCTTTGTGCCTTTACTTTGGCTTTAAAATTAACAGACAAAGCAATTTCCTGATAATTGAATACACGCAAAACGATACTGTATACAGTGAAATACTAATGTCCACTATCGTTCTCTCTTAAAGCAATAAAAGTGTTGAATTCGAACTAAAATCGTTCCATGCACACGAGCAAGTTTTCCTTCATGTTTTGCTCGTATATAAGGAAAAATTTGGCCGACTTTTTTCTTGACAAGTGTCCTTGTTCAAAAAATCGGTTTAATTTCTTCCAAAACACAAGCAAATAAAATATATCGAAGAAGACTTGCTCGTGTGGAACCAGCTAAAGAGCGTGTTTACTCACTTTTCCAAAGCTCGCAGCGTTCACGGGCGTCAAATTGTTCTTCTCGCAGAAGTCGAGATAGTGCGAGTACAAAGCACTACGCGGCAAACTGACTCCTTCTGACACTTCGTAATTCTCGTTCAGCCTATTTTAAAAAATAAAATTGAGTCAACATCAAACGTCGAGCTGCTGTCAAACTAATTCCGTCCAATTTTTGTTGAAGTAGTTTAACTCGACTGCAAACACTCGCCCCAATGGATTATAGAGTTTGATTTGTTAGGCAATACAAAGCTATTTTAATAAATAAAAATAGACTTGACCAGCTTTATTTTAGAGAACTATTTGCAGTAGCAACTAAAGGACAGTGTCAGTTTATAACTGGCTTTTCAGCACATGAATTGAAGTTGCAGTCGAAGTTTAAAACTCACATCCGGACTCCAAAACTCTATTAACATGGAAGGTTTGTCAAACAGACTATCAAAGGTCTCTAATGAAAAAATATATATTTTTTATGAGTTTATTGTAGAGGTATATTTGAGACTGAAATATATCAACCTCGTGCCGATGCAAGACAAAAACTTTAATCTGTAAAGGGGGTTATAAAATAGTTTAAAATTAGTCGCGATTATGCAGCTAGTCTGAAGTGTGGTTTGAAGTCAAAACACCTTTTTGCGACATTGCGCTAAATCTATCAGAAATCGAGAAATGACAATAATAAACTTATAAAGTCCACCACGGAATTTTAATATGTCGTGAATTCAATATAAATTTAACTGAATAATTTAAACAGAACTGCCGGGTTTTGATGTTATACCAGTAACTGGGTTAAACCAAAAGAATTCGCAAATCGTATTTCAAAATATAAACTGAAATCCGACTGCAAATATTATTTTATATATAAATCAAAGAACAAGACGGTTTATATAGCGAACTATAATTTCTCATACAATTTGATAGTGCGATGTATTAAGAGCATACCAAACTCACTTTTAATTCAAAATATCTAAATTTTCTAGTTATTGTGCTGATGACAACTTTCACAAACCTAAAACATTGATGGTATTTTCAGTCATTTGTTGGATCGATATAATGAGACTGACTTCTTCAAAACATATAAACACTGACATACTGAATCTTTGTTATCATCAAAACTTCACCAAATGAGCAAAGGACTTATGTTACATCTAAAGAATTGTTAGCGTGAAGCGAAAATGTTTCTGAGCAATTTACTTACCACTGAATTGTCATCGGTGACTGTAGTTTACTGTGTGACACGCCATAGCCGCCAGATGTGTAGATATGTTGACCTGCATTAGAAAAGTCGAATAAGTAATCCATGATTTTTCGTTGAACTAACTTTTCAATATTCTTATCATTTGCCAAAGCAACAAGCTGGCTGGTATGAACTCTGCTTGAGTCTGTCTCGTTTGCTTTGACAGTTAACCTATTGTTTGTTTTCTTTCTGTCTTTAATAAAAGAAACCGTAAATGAAGATGAATAAAATTTAGTTTTCTTTTCAGCCGAGCTCGTTAATTAGACTTGATAATCATAAATTTACATGTCATTTCAACTAACGTCTTCTTTTTTATTCGACTATTTTGGTTTGTAATATTAGGTGATTATTTAAATTTTTTTCAGTAAAGTTTACAACTAACAATAAACGAAATAGTACTCATAGAACTAACAGGCAACAACGCGCCATAACCTCTACACTAATAATGCTATAAGACACATCGAGTAAAACAAATCTCCGTTTGCACATCCAATAATTATTAAAAACCAAATGGATTTTGAAAATAAACAGCAGGAAAAATTATAAACAACAACAAAACGACTGGAGTTGGTTGTTGTTGTGTTCAGAAATGACGACCAATGCAAACAAAACAAATAACAAATATATTATCAAGCGCAGGGTCAAATGTTCATAGCGCTGACTTGAATAAAGGTTTGAATATAAACTTTACTGATCACGGAAGATGAAAAGTTCCTTTAAAGACTGGAGCAAACATCGCTCAATTCCATGTAAATTTAGTCACCCTTTCGGGATTGACAATTCATTCCTTCTGGTAATGTTATATGCACGAATTATGCGGGCTTGCCACAGGTAATAAATTTAATCGAAGTACAACAGCAAATATTCTCAAAGTTTTAACAGTTTATCCGTCTAGCTAGATGTTTCGTTCTTCTAAAGTATTAAACTCTTTAGAGCTTAACGGTCGAGTTTAACGGCTAACTTTAAATTCGGCTAAATAAAGTTTGAAACAAGAAAAACGTACGCGACACCGCTCTACAGGTTTTACGCTAAAAGCGAAACAGTACGTGGTTCAAAGATTGGTGCCAGTTATTATATATAAAATGCGAAATCTATGTACGGAGTATTTTTCAAATGGTCTTTGAGAAGAAGTTAAAAACAACGAAATTTAAGCTTCTGTTTATGTTGGGTAGGTCACTTCATGGGAGAGGAGGTTTGTCTGTGTGTGTTTTCCCGTTGTTTAGTTAAAATCACATGCACTGTTAAAAGACAATATGTTATTGTTTTCCCTTGCGAGAGCCAATAATATCACAGGATCTCGCATTAACGGCACGCGTTTTGCAAAAAAGGTTTACCTGGTCAACCTAAACGGTCGATATTGCATTCATCTGAGAAGTTCTTCCGCAATGCAGTTCGAGGGAAATTTTACGTCGCTTTAAATGCAATCAGTTATTAACCACAATTATGATACATTTTCACTGTGGCAAGTTTGAAAAAACTTTCAGTAAAGTCTTAAATATTAGCAATAAACTAGATTTTGCCCCCAAAACACTGTTTTAAGAGTTTTAAGCAGTGAACGTTTGTAACTTTTATTTTGGTAAAAAAGCACCAAAATGTGACGTCGATAGGCCGTTACTGAACGAACAAGACAGAAACTAACCAAAAAACAACAACCTTACATACTTATTTTTCGGTCATGGCAACGGAAGATACATTTTAATGTTTAACTGTGCTAATCATTTTATTACGAAACAAAACATACTTCAGTTACTGCCATGAACACCAATACAATTCCGCTGCATAACGTTTACAAATTTGGCGGGAGTTGAGCGAAAAATCGTTTCATCTTTTTTTCATTAGCTTACCTGGTGTGCGAGGCATGATGTTATACCGACAGCACTTTCCGCGTCTCGTTGCCAAAAGTCTGCAAAGTTTAGTCAAAATCGTTAGATCTACACAACTTTGGCTGGCTCTGTGCTACAAGAGGCTAGAAGACGGACACATCCCAGACTAGACTGTAACGGTCCACTTACACAGAAAAGTCTTGATACGGGTTTCGAGGTATCACGCTGTTAAATTCTTTGGATCTAGTTGTGTTGGTCTTTAGTAACAGTTCTTGTTAACAATGTGACTTTTCTAAATTTGATTCAATTCTCTTTACCAAGACTGGAGTTTTTGTCCTGGCTACGAGTAAAGGTAAACAATAGTTTTTATTCATTCACTACCTGGCGTGGCGTGCGTTTGAAGCGTGCATTATTGGTTATTGTCTGTTTCCTTTTAATCTTAATTGTCAAAAGCAACATACACACACTCGCAGATAATCTGGTTTGGACAACGGCACGCGCGCGCTATTGTCATATTCGCCAAGCACGTGCCACACGCGCAAGCGAAGCATATTGATAAGCCGCGCGAACAAAAGGGAACCGAGTTTTCCTTTTATTCATTGGTACATCAACAATATCTTCTCAAGCTCAGAACTCTTGCCAGTAGCACAGATCAGACGTGATCAGCACACAAATGTCGGCCATGTTCCATGAGCAAAATTCAATGCCCAACAGTCGTTAACGGGTGTTGGACTGTCAGGTTGTTTTGCGCCCTTAACAAAAGCATTGTATGTTCTTTGTATCACTCTCTTTTCTGTTTTCCATTCATAAAGTAACTGTTGTTGAACATCTCCCTGGTGGCTTTATCAGTAGTGTATGAATTAGCAACTACTTGGCCTCTTTAGATGAAAGAAAATCAACTTCAAGTTAAACATAACAGGTTGTGACTAAAAGTTTGTGAATGTATTAGTGTATAGTGTTGTTTGGTCGCAAGCAAATACATTGAAACGGTTGATTGATTTAAAATTATATATATTTTAAAAGCAGGTAATGCGGCCAAACAAAAAGCGAAAAAAGCTTTTTATTCAAAGTAAAATGTCCAAAACAAAGGGGCAAGTATTAACTTGCTTGCATCTTTTAGAAACGAATGTTGTAACAATACTTTTGGCTCTGTTCACTAAATCTTCTTGAGTTTTCGAATCGAGGCATGCGTTTTGGTTTAACTTAAATTCTAAAGTTTATATCAAGTTCAAAGAAGACACTGTGATGTAGTTAGTGTCTGTAACAAATGTGGATCTTTTTGTAACAGCAAAAAACCAGTTACCAAGGAAACTGTACTGTTTTCACTTAACTTTTTAATGCGGTTTTCAAAAGTTACAATAAAACAATAATTACTTGATCAAGCAAGATACTCGATACTTGAGAGTAAATGGCTACATCCGAGTAGAATTAGCCCGCAACACATAGCAGAGATCATTCCTTTCAAAAACAGCCTGTTTTGAACACGCGACGTGTTGGGGACAGAGCAATTCATGTACAAACGGAATTTTATCGTCTCTTCCAAAATAATTTCTACCAATCATAGCCACGTTTGGTCGACTTATTTCCATATCAATATTCTATTTCAATTAAATTGTTTAACTTCTGCGCTAACGACTCTTATAACAAGACCCACAAGATCTATTGTGATTCAACATGGCGGCGGGCTGTAGCTTAGCAATTAAGAAATTGCAGGAGGCATGCACGTGGCTTCTGATCTCTGCCGCGTTCGCTTATCACGACTTCTAAGCAAATATATCATCCGCTTTCCCACACATTTTCTATTGTGCTTACTTGGTATAAAAATCTCTCAAATAAATACAAAGGAAATGGTTAGACTTTTCTGGATTATTTTGCTGGCACAATATTTTTGTACGTTAATGTATCGAAGCCCGAGGGGGAAAGAAAATTCAATATTGCATAACATTAAGTTCCGCAAAAACTTTTCGGTTTTGGCCAGTGTTAACATTGTACAAGCTAAATATTTCTGAAGTTATAACTTTCAGTTGAAGTTCTAATTATTGCACATGGATTTTAGAAGCTGGTTTCTTCTTCTTTTGGAGTTCAAATACAAACACGTACTGATGCACACAAGAATTTCAATGGTCTACATTTAATTTGCGTTTTCTTGGGAACTGTTTCGTAGTAAAACTACATGAATACATGTCATCTTAACTTTGTTCTTAAGTTTCTGATTTTTTGCCATTTACGTATCTCGGTTGGGGAGATTCGCTTTGCAAAGAGAAAAATTTTCGAAGGCCAATGGCATAATCAAGGACCCCGATCTCCTATTAAGACTACGATAAAATAAACCGTTGGTCATCGAAAAGTACCTGTGGATGAGCGTATGAAGGTGGCCGAATTATGATTCGTTCAATGTCGAATAATATTGACTACTGTGTGTGCACAAAACAAGTTTATTTAACCTTCTATTCCTTATACACAACAACATCGTCAACTTACGGAATGAATTAAGGACAAACCCTCCAACACAGCCACGAAACTCCAGCACAGCCACGAAACTATCCGATTATTGATCAATTTCTGTGTGATAAGGCCGATGAACATTTTATCACTGACTTCAATAAATAAAAGATTGAATCATGGCATAAGCAATGCTGGCTCGCTTAATTATTTCTGCTACCCTTAAAGATACTAATGTATTAAATTAAAGTGCTAAAAATTTTACAAAATGTACAGCACTCCAGCTGTCGAAGCCAGCTCTTGTTGAGTATGCGATAAGCAATGTTTAATAGTCTTTGTTTAACTTTCACCGCGATAAGATAACCACCACCTGCAGAACTAGAAGCAGATAAGTTGGAGCTTGTTTAAAGATACAAACTAGATGAATATTCACTTCAACTCGAGTCCACCCAAGTGTTACTTCAAAACTCGTTCGCAGGCAAAGTTCTATGGAAGCCAGTTGTGGTATGTTCGGAAGAGTATTTCTATGCAACCGGCTGTTGTTTCTCAGAGTAAGAAGTCTATGGATAAAAAAGGCGGTTGCTAATCAAAGTCGGTCATGCAAGAGGAGTTCCCACGGACAATTAGCCCTAAATTCAATCAGAAACTATGCAAGGAAAGTGAAGATATTCTGGAAATACTTACATCGCGGGGAGAAAATCCGGTATTGAACTCCAATCACGTCCGTCTGGTTTGTCAATCTTGTTCCGCAATAGCCGACTCGTGGCAGTGTGGCCTTTTTGATATTTTGCGATCCAGCTCAATTTTGCAATACTTAAGTTTGAAAATGTCAAATGAGGGTATCTGAATTAGGTTTCTTTTCAAATTCAATTTGATTGGCACTTTCTTTGGACTCGGACACAACCTCGTGACACAAACTTCTTTGTTGTGCTCAGAAGACAATAGATTTTTAATTTGATATTCAAGTCTGAATGCCACACTCAAACTTTCTATATCCATGGAAATGTTGAATTTGATAATTCAATTCCAGTGATTTGAGAAGCCAGTGTTAATTGTGAAAAAGTTGTTGTTAAATTAGTTTATGAAAAAAGGATTTTTTATTTATTTTACTTTGCGATACCTGTCAGCGTGCGGAGTTTAGAAATGTTTCTTATAATTTTGGTTCCAAATTTTCTTAGTGGAGTTTGGAATATGTTTTCTATGTTGCGTGTAAGTTCAGTTCTTTCAAGAACATGCTAGATCTTGTACAGAGCAGAAAAATGAATATACTATACTTGACGTTTTTCAGATTTCTTTGTTTTGTGGCCACAATAAGAGCCGACCAGCATTTATTTACGATTGAGAATTGAACTTGATATTATCGCTTGGGTCATGAATTTTTTGTAAATGTTTATTCTTCTTCCTCAGAACTCTAGCAATACTGTTGACATATTCCACTGAGATAAATACGTTTTTCTTCCATCTACGCATGCTCCGTCGTCACTAGCGCTTCGTACCATGTGTTTACGCGAGTTTCCTATGCGAAGAAACACTTTCGCTTAAATTGAAAGAAATATTTTCAAGTATGTAAACAATCGATGACGAGTTGCATTTGGAGATGAATCAAGAAGATGGAAAAATTTAAATAGGCATTCGTCTAGGGCTGGATAAAATCCAACAACAAATATATGAAGAATCAGCTATTGCGTTGTTCCCAAGCATAGCGGTTGCTTAGGAGAAAACCATGGATTCTTAGGGAACTCAGAAACCATCCATGTTGATTTTATTCCAAGTAGACTTGACTCAACCTTTCTTTTCGGAGAAATCATGAGGTTTTATACAAACGAGTAACTTGCGATAAAGTTTTCAAACCAAGCACTGAAAGTGAAAAGAAAAATCGGGGTGTGTTCCGATGCAAGACAATAGTAAACTCGCTCTTAAAACACTGAATACTATTTCATATTATTCTCATTTTAGACAAGTATATTCATTGACTGGTTTCCATGCAAAATAGCAGTTTAGACTTTTGGTTGGATTGTAATATGTAATTCAATATTCCTGGATTTTATGTAGCATAAGACACATAAAATCCAGGAATATTGAGTATCCATTTTCAGTCGATGTCTCTTAGCACAACACGTGTAAAACCTATAATACCATTGTGAATAAACGTCCTTTTCAGTATAAGTTCTGCTTTTATTTCCATTTTCAACAGCAACCGAAACGTGTACTAATTAATTAGTTTTCATTCAGTTCGCGATGTTTGCTCGACGATTTAGATAGACTATAGTCCAATGATATACTAAATTATCATATTGAGAAAGGATAAGTGCTTTCGCTAGTTTATATATTTCCCGAGCATGCTAAAAACGAAGACAATTGATCGATTTTGAACGCGAACAATAGAACCGTCTGTGGGAATCAAAGCGCGAATATGAGATGAGACATGGGACTCGTCTTTACATGATACTTTTCTCAGCTTCAAAGTAATATAGTTGCCGCAAAATGTGGTGAAAATACGACATTAAAACATTTGAGAATTGTACTAAACTTTCTTGAAGTTAGAATCTTATAATTTGATACTCAGCTTTGAAACATAACTCTTAAATACTCACAGGGCATGAACGGTTGCGTGCAATTTTTCGACATTGAAAAATCTATGTACCTTGGTAAATGAAATGTAATTTTTTATTTAAGGTCGATGATGAAACGCGAACATATCTCTTCTTTAAAAATTATGTTAATTCTTACTTGAATAGATGACATTCGGAGATTTCGTCAGTGATGTTTGGTTGAAGCACCCCCAGGAATAGATTAATTCTATTTTCCATCAGCTTTCTTACTATTTGTACTGTTTGTTTTGAATTCTCAAAAATCACAAGTTCGTTCTAAACTTTCCGTTGGCATGGCAGTAAAGGCCAATAAGTACGGCAATACAGCATAGCGATAAAAAGAAAGAATACAAAGTTCACTACATCGCGCCAAATTTTGCACGGCAAACCCGATAACCGTACGCGAAATCAAGACAAAAATTGTTCAATTTCACTAACGTCTGCCAAACAACTATACTTTAGCAAAACCGGCATATGTTTATCAGTTGATTTCAAGTACCTTTGTAGATTATAAAAATGAAAGTCTTATGTTTTTCAAAGAAAAATGGCATTAAAATCAACAATTAATCCCCCTCGAAAATCGGTTAGTCCGATGGCACTTGAAGCTGCGCAAACGCCGAAGAATCCGTACGAGAAAAGTTTAGATATTTCAGTTTGCATTCTACATGAAAACGCACACCTGCAACTTCAATAATTTGAATTTTTAAATTTTAACTTTTAAATTTCACATATATACCTGTTACGTACCATTAGCGCGGGCCCTATTCTAGAAGTGCAACTTTGAACGTGTTCTATTCTTTCGAAGTAAAAAGATTTTAGACACTGGACAACAGACAATTGGTTATAACATGGCATGTGTTCTCGCTATAAATCATTATCTAAAACGGCCACAGGAGGCATCCTCTGTCAAATACGAATAGAAGTTGTTAAAAAGAAAATGATATATCCTTCTTTCAAACTATAAGTGTCGTAAGTACTCAGCCTTCTCGAAACCAGGCGACAGGCCGATCATCCAGCCGCATCTTCTAGATATATATAGACGTTTGGTAGCGTTCTTCATAACTATTGTATATATTTATAAAATGAATCTAGCAAAACTGTGCTGCCGCAATCATTTTGAGAAAGCTAAAATATTTGAATAATCACCTCCTTGATAATAAAAGCCCCCCTCGAATTATCAGCCCCTTCGGTCAAAATATGAGATATACTCGCTCCTCTATAATAATGCTCCTCTGATCTCCCTGCCTTCCCGAGTGAAATCGCATGGCACCTTTTTTTACTAAAAAGCTTAGCTTTATTGTTCGCATTAAAAAGCTAAAGAAATACGATAAAAAGCATTGGTATAAATAAATCATATTGGGATGTTGGAATCTCGTAAACTGCAAATTTTGAAATAATTGCCTACCCCCCCCCCCCCCCTCCCCTTGATTAATTGACCCCTTGAATAATCGCT
>JANSTR010208923.1:0-14885 GCA_025434805.1 Antipathozoanthus remengesaui | reverse complement strand
AGGGCTTTCGCTCAGAAGGAATTTATTGGGATATTCCTACAGCACTGTAATTTATCCATTAAACTACATTATCTAGTTAGTGATCTGCCGTGTGTTATTAAAGAAACATTACGTATAAGGTTGTTTTCTGCCTCGTTTCATGGATCTGCAGCAGAACCGCGAATACATAAGATAATAAGAGGGGCGATAAACACGCGTGAGGAGAGAAGCTGGAAGGGGGTTCCCCCTTTTTTATAAGTCTAGGACAACTGCTTGTGCTCGTGTGAGACAAGGCGTCCGAAAGGACGTTTCTGTTTGTGTGTTCCTGCAACCTGACAGGTGTTCTTAGTCGCACGACATGCTGTTACTGTTGGCAACAGCGAATATAATGTGAGTGTAAACATAATTCTCAACATGTTTCCTACCCTGCGTGGTTGCCAAGATACATATGTGCGATGGTATTTTACAAGTGAGCGCAGGTTTATATTTCAATGAGAGCTCGGTGGCGTTGAACGTGGCATTATGTTATGCACTTAACAGATTCTTGATTTTCATTGGTGAATTACGGTCATATATTTCTTTCAAATTCGAAGAAAAAACGTTACATGCAACTTAACGTTGGGAAAGAGAAAATACAATAAGGGTTTTGAAAAGAAACTACATTAGTGTTCCGCATTTTCTGTTCAGGTTAAGAAAAATGTATCTTTATAATTGGAGATTTTTAATAGAAGTTTCAAGCAAAATATTTAGGAAATCATTAAATTATATATATTGCACAACAAATGATGAGACAACAGTGAAGCCTAACATGTATATACACACATTAAATCAGTTAGTTCACAGATATATCCTAAATTGCGAGCAGTCTTTGCAATTGGTTCAAATAGAAGCAGTAAATTCAAGTTATTTTTAACATATCGTTCTGCAGTAAATACACGTTGTACGAAATTGTCTCTACTTCAACCTCGACAAAGGGGATAAAACGTTTATTGATAGTTGATTCAGACCGGTGGCCTTGTACGGTTTCACAATGTTAAGATTATCGGTACCCTAAACCACCTGCAAACACCGGCATACAGATATTGACCATAATTTCCACAGAGGTGACGTCGCAAATATACGTTCTGTTCAATTTCGCTTTGGGGATAAATATATGGACTGACATCAGAGTTTTGCAATCTACTGGTTTACCCGTCGGATGTTCATTGTGCAAGCCTGATCAATTTCAACAGAGGACAGCAACACGCTATGAAGACGAACACCACCCAGAATATAATACCGATGACATAAAGTCTATCGATAATATCCTTGAGCAGGTCATGCTGCACCCCTGCTCTGTTGTAGTAATCATACTTCAGTACTGTCATGGCTGGAGTTAGCACGACGCACAGATACAAACCACCTGCAAACACCGACGTACATGCACGAATGAAGAAAAAGTCAAAATCTTTTATTTTGCTCCATCTAAAAAAGCTAGATACACCTTTCCACAGTGTCGTCAGGCTGATAGCTGCAATGTTGATGAAGAGAGCTTGGAAGCTTCGGGATAGCATGGCGTCTAGAATCTTGGTATTTGAACAGATTCCAGACGACTTGCAAAACCAACAGACTAAACCTTTCTTGCCTTGCTGAAATGAAAATATCACGGCAGCCAAAGTTGAAAGAGGGATATCTTCAAACACTGTGGCTGCTATGAGGAAGAACACCTTTCCCCTCACGAGACTCGTCATACTATCAGTTACAAAGTTGGCACTTTGAATCGAGGAGAGGATAATGCAAAGCCAGAGGATAAAATTTAAAGTGTAGAGCATCGCTGCTAAAGCAGTAAAAAAGAAGAAAGCGAATAGAACATTTCTATAATTGCTTATGTCTTTCCCTGTTTTCTCGTCAGTCCAAACATGTCCGGAGCAGAACTCGGGAACGCTATGATTGTTTCGAGTGGCGTTTGCAGTATTCTCAAATGTCTCTAAATTCATCATCATATCTTGCGCTTCGTTGGCAACCCATGCGTTAGTAAATAGATCGAACCCTTGAAGCAAAACGAAAAGAAGGAACTCGATAAAGATACCCTTATTGAGATTTTTTAGTTTCTTTCGGATCCAGTCTCTCCACCTGACGAGGTTGCTTTTGCCGGGAACATCCGGGACAGTGTAGTTGTAGTGATACCGCGCCACTCTCAAAGCCTCGTTGTAACTACGTATGGACATATTTACAGCTCGGCTCATTCTGCTGGTGTCTTGGAATCTAACGTTTCTCTTGTTCTTGTTGTGTTTTCCCATCGTGATCTTGTCCTTCCTAGGAAGCTGTGCTGCATGAAGAGTGAGATGCTCATTTCACTGTTAAATGCACATGTACTATACCTACATCTGCCACGCTATACATGAGCATAATAATAATAATAATAATAATCATAATGACAATCATAATGATGATGATAATGACTTGATTCAATGTAGTATATCAATTTCAAAAGCGGCTATCCAAGCATCTTAATGACTGTTTTTATACTACAGACGGATAATCCGTCCAGACGAATTATTCGTCTGCTATTCTACTAGTATAAATACAGGACGAACTACGACAAGTACTGAATGTGCGTCCAGACGGAGAATCTAAGATTATTCGTCTTCACAGACGCACTACGAAGATAACTCGTCCGGACGGATAATTCGTCTTCGTGCCCGTATTTATACTACGACGAATTATCGGACGCACTAAATAAGTTTGCCCAAGTTGGCCCAGTCGAATAATCCGTCTCCAGTATAAAAACAGCCAATATGTTTCAAAAATATCATTATTCAAAAATGGAACTAGAAAGACATACTCGCTGAGACGACGTCAGCTCTGAAGATTTGTGAAATATTATGTAATTATTATATATAGTACTTTATCTAGGGCTTCGCTTAAAAAAAGGTAAAAGGTAATTTATTTTACTTCGATAATGCGAGGAGTGGTTGCCCAAATCTCGTATTTAAGCATTTCGAAGGTGCACCCTTTACCCCCTCCCTCTGTCGATGCTCCGTTTTACGGGTATTTAAAGCTTTAGCTACACGGATCAGAGAAAAGTCGAAACAGACATAGAGATCACGGAGAATCGAACTGGGGACCTCTAGCACAGTAGGCAGCGCACTAACCACCTGTGCTACGCCGCTTCCGTATATTTGTTCTATCCTGTACAGTATTCCGTTTACTACCAAATTATTTATATACGATTCAAATGCATGATTCCTCGATACCGACTTTGTGATTGTTTACAAAGCTCATTACTGCTGTTTTTTAACCAAAGAACTCTGGTATTTCTATAATTAACATTTAAAATACTGCTTGCCAGTCTTATAATAGGAATTTGTCGTGTTATCGTGCTTGTTCAGTCGAACAGTGTGTCATTTAAACACACACAGTTTGAATCTCAGCTCGAGGTTTTCGTTCAGGCGACAAGTTGAGCGTATTTGTTCTTTGGAGTTTTTCTTACATTATGAAGTTTACGTGTATTTCGAGGAATTGTAACTACCTTGAATAATCCGTATCTTTACTCCGCGACTGGCAAACACTCTTGGCTTCCTCTCCGTTGCTCTCAAATTTACTTTCGTTGATTTTGCAGCGAGAACACTCAGCTTAAAACGAAACTGCGTAAAAAAAGGACATGCTATTAAATATGCAACACTGACGCATTTCTTTCAGTATCTGGCAAAATAAGCAAAACACTTACCTTGTTTCTGATACAATATATTTGAGCTATTCTGCTTTGGTGACACAGTCAGACCGCCTGTTTGCTGTTGTATTTGAAATCTGAACATTTAACAGGAATATATTTCATGTTTTAATATTAGCTGTATTTCAAAACGTTAAATCATACAATTTTAATGGCGTTTTTATGTGTGTTGTTATACATATGCTCTGTGCTGGTGGCCATATACATCGATACCGTTAGTTGCACCAACAAATGACAGTTTTTGGGAATACTGGCAAAATCCCAATTCTAAACATAATGGCAGGTGTTTAAAACTATTCTAATAAAATGGATGCTAGCAATGAGCTTATTTCACTTAATGCTCTTTCGTTAGTTGCACAAGGATGATAGGATATGGATTAAGAAGTTGAACACTGTAAGGATGATCTAAAGATTAAGAAGTTGAACACTGTAAGGATGATCTAAAGATTAAGAAGTTGAACACTGTAAGGATGATCTAAGCTTCTCTTCAACCAGAACAAACTGGGGAAACAACGATTTGCAAGCAGTTCATTACCGTAATGGAACTCGCTAGACCCTGAAATGAGATATATTACTGAGAAAATTAATATTTCTTCACTTTCTAGCTTGTCTAGATCCATTTGCAAAATATACTGCTAGAATTCGAAGCTTAGTAGCAACATATTCAATGGCTCTGAGGCTTGCATTTGATCTTCCTTCAGGTGTTAAGCATGAGAAATTTTCAAAAGTTTGTTGTCAAAGGGAAGTCCCCCCTGTACCGTGAAAAGGCGGAAACTGCTGTGAAATAATGCATGGACGGATTTCTAAAAGCTCTTCCTTTCGTACCATCAGAAAATTACAAGAACATCCCTAAAATATAGGAAATTATAGAACACTTTCTTAATTATATTTAAACGAAAAACAACCTAAATCATGTACTGGATCTGTTTTAAGCTAACAACGTTTCAGCCATACCCTACGGCATTCGTCAGGTTACCGATTGTCACATGAGCCGATTGGGTCACGTGATAGACGGCGCGGAAGTGCTTGAGGGCCTGATCCCAAGTCGTGGAGAGGTTGAAACGGAACCCCCTTTTCCGAGTGTGGGAGGGTCGCTCCATCCTCTTCTACACTGCCTCTTTTTACGATCCAAGATCACAACTTCCTGGTTGTTGAAAGACTGACCAGTTATGTTGCAATGCAGATATACCGCCGAGTTCCACCAACATATGTCGCGCTGCAACCTTCACAGCCACAAGGATTCCCATAAACCAGATGGGATTTTCTTTCGCGGGGCATCCGGTCCCTCACTTTCACCCGTTAGTCCCGTGGTTTGTCTGTAGGTTTAAACGCCGACGATATACCACATGTTTTGAGCGTGTTCTCGATTTTGAAACCCCCACAAAATACCGGTTTCTGGCTGTCACTCATCTTGCTCCTCCCCCTTCCATTTCACTTGCTTCTGGTTCCAAATGCTTCCTTTTCGCTTTTCGGAATGCCCAACCGGGGTAGCCGCACTTCTGAATAGATCTTTTCACATAGTCTTTCTCTTTCTCGATCTCCTCAGGATCAGTCTCTGCCCGATGGTTTAGAGTACGGATAACCTCGTTTGTGTATCAGCGGATGATTGGAGTGGAACCTGAGATAGTGGTCTGTGTATGTTGGATTGCGGTATACACGGGCTGTGGTCAAAGATCCATCTTCCTTGATCGAGACTAAACAGTCCAAAAACGTGATTTTCCAGTTGACCCACGCCTCCTGCGTGAACTCTATGTTGGGGTCCTTGCTGTTGTCCTCCGCTACTACGTTGTCCAAAATTACAACGGTGTCATCGACATAACGCAACCACAATCTCGGTTTCTTTGTTTTAAACTAAAACTCACCGTATATAAGTTTCTAACGCCTCCATGTACACGTTGGCGACGATGGGCGATAGTGGCGATCCCATGGCGCAGCCCGAGGTTTGTTTGTAATAATAATAAGTACTTGTTGCCGGGTCATGTGACAATCAATAACCTGCATGAAGGCTTTAACAGTGTTAGTTTAAAACAAATTTATTTTTTCTTTATATTATCAACTGGATGAGTGAAAATCTACATCATCATATATTCAAAGGACTTTGTAGGACAGGTCTGAAAACATTAGGATTTGATAGGACTTTTTTTAAAACAAAAATTCATTGGCATTGGTGAAATTAAGGTGGAGTTTGGTCGAAAAAGCTCAAAACTTTCAAAATCTCACTCACTGTCAAACATTTCTATAATTTGGTCTTACCATCGCATCAGTATTACATGGGCCGCAGAGGGGAAGCGGTTGGGGGCATTGCCCCTCCATTTTTTTTCAAATTCTATAGCAAAACGTCCTTTCGGTCCCCCACTTCGGGACCACTTTTGAGAAGAGGCGCGTCCATCAACCATTAAGCATTCAGTGTTAAGAAAATAAGCAACCATTTTTGCACCTACGCCACCAGCGAGCAAATATGAACATATTGGTATATCTTGACTGGTTGTTTATAGTCATCGACATCGCTCGCATGGAGAGCTCGCATCCAGAATTGTCAAAGTGAACCAAAAAGTTGTGGCAACGCAGACACATGAACCAGCAAACGAGGACTATGATCAATCCATGGTGCATGCAGTTGTTCTTTTAAGTCTCTTGCACGAAGCATGCTGGGGGTAGAAGCGCAATATTTTCACTTTTTATTCCTATGCTCTCCCCAGATAAATATTTCGTATTCACTCTGAAATATAGCGGAGAGATTAGCGTAGTGGTAAGATCTCTGCCTCCCAACCCAAAGGTCCCAGGTTCAACCTCCGGCATGGTCGAGGGTTGTATATTTGTGCAACCTCTTTAACCGCTAAAATTCACTCAGTTTCTGTCCTTCGGGGGTCGGTGCGTCAAACGACGGTACTCAGCCTGCCACATCTTTGTTGCTCGAGTGCTTGCCATTCATCTTCAGAAAAGTTTCAAAATATGTGTTTTGCGAAATTGATATTTTTCAATGTCTTTACGACGTCACGTTTGCACAAAACGATCAACAGATGGAAGAGTCTAGCGAGGTCCAGTTTGATTTCTTATTCTTGAGCGTCTTTCTCCGATTGTTCAGACTGAAGTTATTTCTTCGTCAAAGAAATGGGTGTTCAGCTTGACATTAGATTTAAACTTCAAGTTTTGTCAATTAATAATATTCATAAAAATGTTTTTGTAGCCGTTACTATTGACCATGTACTGAACATTGGTCCATCAATGGGCTATCAGCGGCACAAAAATATTCTTTCCATTTTATGCATACAAACCTACATTCCATAAAAATTTCTCATTATTGCTTCAGCAGAAAATCACTGAATTTCCCTTGAATTTTGAGAAATATCTGGAATTTCCCTGACCAAAACCAAAACATTTTTCAAAATTCCCTGACTTTTACAAAACTGTGACAATCCTGTACAAGATGTTCTCGCCAATCTGCCTTGTTCGACACACAAAGAACTGCGAATGCAATCCTGATAATTTAGGGGTCTCCTGCACATTGGATAACCCGCGGCGAACTGAATTATCAGGCTCGAATAGTCGGGAGTCTTGTTCCATACATACTTTTTGTTTACTGTCACTTGAGATACAATTCCACCAGCTTACCATTTTGAAACTTTATTTAGTTTTCTAAGCTTTCTAACATTCACATTTAATAAATACCGGTCGATACAAATACAAGATACGTTTCTATAACAAGCCAAGTGTTACTGTCTGGAGAGTTGTAGACAAGCTATCTTTACTCGCCATACTACAACATGCACTATACATGGAAACACTAGGTGTACTCCAAGATCCACAATTTAAATACAAATAATCTACAACAACAATCTTTTTTTATTAAAAAAAAAAATGACAACACTTAAGACTGTAGTACAGAAGAGAACAACACTCTCCAGCAGTTTATTTTGGAGGAAGTACAGATTTACTTCGAGAAACTGTCTACGGGTGGTCTTTGTAGTACTTTCTCATGGAAGATTGGAGAACTATGGAAGATTTAGCCGTATGTATTCTAATTAAATATAAACAGATTTTGCCTAAAACATGGTCTTTATCTCCTTTGCGTAACTGTGAGTAGTGGCTGTCAGCAGCAACTTTAGAAGTGCGAAGGAGGAGGCCTATCTGGTATAACCACTGCAACTATCGGCTTCACTCCTGCACAACAAACGCTCCACTACATTTATAGTCCTCTTGACAAACAAACCAAATCTTATTTTCCCCATAACTTAATTTAATAGTTCCTGACAATTCTAAATTGGACTACACTTTTTTAAAGGCTGCACACATGCATGTACAAATTCTGTCTAAGATCAGAATGAATAGCTTACTATCAAAATTTCGATTTCAAATCGGTCTTAAAAAGCACACTAAAATCTCTAGTTATCTGGACAGCAATCAAGCCTCACTCAGCCAGGTTCACATGAATGTTATGAGAAGATGATTTAATATGGAGCAAATGTATCAGATGATGTCTTAAAAGAACAACATGAAGCGAAATAATATAGAAAGAAACCAAGATTGATAAGCTGTAATCGACTGTTATCAAGCTCATCTCGAACTTGATTGCTAGATCATTATTTCTGTTTTGTTTCGTTAAATATTTTAGCAAAATAGCACTCCTTTTTGTATTAAGTTAGGACGTGCTTAGACAAACTACTCACATAATCTCGCTACATGTACCTCAATCGACAGTGCCGTTTTTCTGCGGATCACGGTTGGGATCTTATCGTTGGGATCTTATTTGGATTCTCTTTCCCAATTCTCAACTATAATACAAATCTGGACTGCGATCTCTAAGTGTAATACCGGTATTGTAATTAACTATTTTGAATTCTTGTGATCTAACATCTTCAGTTGACACTTCTTAAATGAAAACATTAAACTATACAATGAGAGGATAAGTACATTCGGCGGTTGTTCTCCATAAACAAGCCCATGTACATACTGTTGTCTTAATTTTGCTGGAAAACCTAAAAACAATTTGCTTTACGAGTTTAGAGCTTCCGTAATAAAAAACTGTTCGCCTCATGTTAAAAATATTCATCAAACCGAGGCTTGGCTATGTACAAAATTGACATATTTCTTTTAAACTTAAGTTTCTCTAATGCTGTTACTTTTGCTAATCGAGAAATATATTAAATTTCATATACTTCGTTTTATTGCTTTCAGGAAATTATCAAACACTTGTAAGTATGTGTGTGGAACAAATTAATGTCAGTGTCATTTTGTGACAGCCATGAATGAATGATCAATGCAAATGAAAAACTAATGACATGCCAAAGATCTTTTTGTCCAAAAACACGGAGTGCAGACGGGGAATTGCTAATGAATGTGTTAACAATTGTGTTAGCTATTTCAAGATACTTCAAGTGAAATTAGAAGAAATTTGCAAGACTCTGAAAAAAGGAACTACCAAACTAAACATGACAAAAACTACTGATATAACAAAGCTACTGATCATATGATTGGCCAGTGTTGTCACGTTACAGGTGATATCTGTGATTGGTCAGTGTGGTCATGTGATAGGTCATATTGGTCAGTGTTTCTCTGATATCACATCACAGGAAACGCTTATGATTGGCAAGAACTTGTCAGGCGAAAGATCATACATATCACCTGATACCCAAACACTACCTTCATGTGACGGGTTATCTCTAGAACTGACCTGCTATTGACCTACTCATGCCTACGATTGGCCAGTGTTGTCATGTGACAGATCATATCTGTGATTGGTCAGTGTGGTCATGTGACAGGTCATACATATCACCTGATATCCAAACACAGCCTTCATATGATGGGTTAGCTCTAGGACTGGCCTGCTATTGATTTACCCATGCCTACGACTGGCATATCATGTGGAATGGCATGTCTGTAATCATTTGTAAAAGAATATTCAAGATTCTGTTTAAAAGGCAAAACATAGCTTTGACAATGCATTAATAAAACATACAAAGAAATACTTGACATTAACAGTAATCGGAAAAGAATAATCAGTGTTACACAGGTCAAAACAAACAGCATTAGAGACTATACTGTAACTGTCTCTGATTATGTCTAGCTAGGGCAGTGTGGGAGTGGCGGGGAATAATCAATGACAACTGTTAAATCTTGCACACCAAACTACACACGTTTGATTGGTGAAAAATACCAAGACTCTGTGCAACAAATACGATTAGTTGAATAATTATTCCACATTAGTTACCTACCATTATTCACTAGTACCTACAAACAGTTTCACTGTCCAGATAGATATTTCCTATCATTTGCCATACATCTCCATCACATGTCACGATATTCCATCACTTATTATTCACTGTCCACATATTACTTGCGACTTTTCCACAACACGTCTATTATTCCCATCAGTTACCATCATTACCTCCCACCTACAATCATTTGTCATCACTTGTCAAACCCTTGATCACTGCTTGATAACCCTAACCCTTGATCACCGCTATCGCCCAGTCTCTCTTGTCACCATGTTCGAGCTTCATACTTCACCTTTTCTACACCACTTTTTTCATTTCTCATCACTTACTATCACGTTCCTTGATCAACTGTTATTATTCCCCGTCACTCCATTTTCACATTTTGATTAATTATTGGCTAGCTTTAGCCTAGACTCTCAATATCTCTAGGTTATTGTTGTAACAGATTGCAATCCAGTCCGGTTGTGTTGAGGCCCACTGAATTTGGTTAATTTCACCATCAGCAGTATATGCAAGAATCGGATCCTCGATTGCTCTTGGCATTTGCTGGATGTCCCATATAAGGGCTTGGTGGTCATCACCTGTGAAAAGAGAACAGGCCACTGTCAGAGCTGCCGACTAATGAACTGAAAGTGTGTTCTCTATGCTGGTAAAAGCAAAGTCTAAAATTGTACAGTCAGTCCACAAAAGATGAGATCCGACTTCTTTAGGCACTATCGCTGCCTCAAATATCTTTACTAACAGAGTGAAAGTTTTACTAACCTGCTGTGCAAATGTGACAAGAGGAGTGAGGGGCCCACGCAATGCCATTAACACAAGCTCTATGATTGTTGAGCCGTGCTACAGGAGTGCAGGGAACTCGGACATCCAGAACAATGACCTGTGGCATAACAAGTTCAGAAATACAATGACCAACAATATTTCCATGTAGCACGATGACCTGTGCATAACAAGTTTCGAGATACAATGACCAAACAATGTTTCCATCCAGAATGATGAACTGTACAAAACAAGTTTAGAGATAAACGACCAACAATATTTCGATCTAGAATAATGACCTGTACAAAACAAGTTTAGAGATACAATGACCAACAATGTTTCAATCCAGAATGATGACCTGCGCAAAACAAGTTCAGAGATAAACGACCAACAATATTTCCATCCAGAATGATAACCTGCGCATCACAAGTTTAGAGATACAATGACCAACGATATTTTCATCGAGAACAATGACCTGACAAAAATGCAAGAAACCGAGTGGCAGCATTTACTAGCTATTATTGATACTTTTCCTGAAAATTCTGGTGAAGAATTTAACCAACTGCACATTACATGTGGAAATATGATATCAGGGTGGGTACATACCAGTACAGGTATTTTATACTGCAAATTCCAGAGTTTTTGAGACACATTCCATACCAACTGATTACAAGGACTGTATGCCCAAATTCCATACACAACAAAATAGACTAATATCTTGCAAACCTCAACTGCATTAAGCGAAAACGTAGCTAGATAGTTCGGATCTTGTTTGTTCCACGACAATCGTAATAGAGGACTGTGCTGGGGATCTTCATAGATAATTGTTGAATGTTCCAGATGTCTATAGTTGATGAAAAAATGAATATAAATCTATTACATTTTTATTTATACATAAAATATATATATATATTGTTCATATCAGCTGAAGCTAGTTATCTTACATCATTCACATATAATGTACATTGCTTGGTGATGAGCAGTGAATCATACAAAATGGATCTAAGATAAAAAGTAAAATTCTCCCAGTTACCTGTTTGAAAATAGGCTATAATTTATGGCAGATTAGGAAAAATGGGTGATAATTATTATGCCATACAGCTGCAGTGAAAGCCTTGATTTCAAGGGGGGCATTCATTAGCATGTATGTGAGACATTATTCTTCAAAATGTGTACAGTGTGGAGACTTTGGGAAAACAAAGAAAAAAACAATGTAACTGACAACTGAAAGAAAACCAGACAAATACAATGTGATAGAACTGGTTTCAAAGTATGTACAATCAAAGGCATCATTCTTACCTTAAATCAAACATTCTCACTGAACCATCTGCACCAACTGATGCAAACATGTCCCTCCCACCACCTGCCCGGCTGAAGGCGATGTCATAAACCTTGAATTGAAGGAAAGAATGGAATAAAAACAAAGAATAAAAAGCACATGTATATGTACATACCGTTAAAATAATTGAAAAAAAAATAGATGAGTCGGTAGCAACACTTTTAAAAATAGGCACGCATTGCATACATGTGGTTACTGCTCAAATAAATTGATATTGTACTGCATGATACTGACACTATTCTGTAGTTTATTCACGGATGATATGTAGTAAGTGTGGTTCCCTTGTGAGAGTTTCATTGTTTACTGATGGTGGTTTATAAGCACTGAGCAAAGAGAAGTGTTGTTGGCCCAGTATAACGTTGACGAGGATAACTTCAACTTCCTTATAGTTGATCTTGACTTGATAAGTTGTAATCGAGGTTTGGACATACAATAAAATTCCAAAACATGTTATAGCCTTTAATATTAAAATCGGAGCTTGGGAAGGATTTGTCTATTTCTGTTTCTTGAATGCTGAAAATGTCGAATATGTCTAGATATCCATTCTTGCATTTCGGTGAATTTGTTGGGAATGCAGTTAATATTTAAACTTCTGATGATGCATTTTTTCCAGTGTGTTCTTCCAGTCTGATAAGGTTTGCTCTTGTGTCACCAGTGCTTGAATCATCATTGATATAAGGGATTGTGCTAGACTACACTAAGTGTAGTTTAATGGCTCCTCAAAGATGTTTAAGTTTGTCGGAAGTTTGCTTAAAAGGCAGAGTGTGCACAGCCAGGATGATATGATTCCAGTTAACCATACAGCTGTAATCCATTGGAGTGACGTTGGCGCCTTTTATATGGTAATGAAGTTGACAACTTGCACAAACAACAACTCAATGAGTTTTCACTATGGTTCTGCAGCAGTTGTTGCATTTGGGTTTCTGATCTGATTTACGTTTCGGTCTTGGGTTTGGCTGAATGTCTTCTTAGTTTGAAATCAATCGAGGGTTGACGAAAACAATTTTCCGCGCCGTAAATTTGGAAGAAAGCTGACGTTTCGAGCGCAAGCCCTTCGTCGGAGCTCCTCTACAACACCTTTAACAGTAATGCTCTTTTCTTATGTCTTAATGGAAACAGCATCTTTCATTAAGTTAAAAATGCTGAACCAGAGGCCTATGCTCCCAGTATTAATGTTTCTCAGTTGTGGTTTATTGAATGAAGGACAATCAACATATAGCGTTGGTCTTCACCGGTGATGTTATGTAAACATGGTAAAAGGGTCTTTATGCTGCTTAGTTAAAATACATCGTTCAGTGAAATTATACTTTTGAATATTTTTTATTTCATGATATCTAAATAAGTATAGAAGAGGTTAAGCAGCATACGCTTGGTCGACCAAGCTTTTTTCATAACAAATCAACTGAATGGGGCGACTGATTTTTAGAATCGGATTAATCTGATTGTTTTGGAACAAAATATAGCCTGCTATTGTTGTGCACTAGGAATTGTAAACTAATTTACTTAATATTTGCTGAATCGTAGAATAATTTGAGTTTCCTTCATTGTTTTAATATCACGTACACCGTACTTTCCACCAAAGTTTAACCATCTGTATTCACTACATGTTTCACGAGAATTTTATTTTGAAAAGCTATCTGTAGAACTGATGCGTAAGCGACATTTTTATATAAATCAAAATAACATGAACAGATTTCGACTAATCAGAGTTGTGCTTTGAAATGGCTTTCCTTTTCTGGCTAGATCTTCTGTTTTAGAAGTGCTGTGTGGTCTTAACTAGTTCCTCCTTCGTTCCCCCTTGTATAGATTCCGGCTTTTTCGGTTCTTCCTTTTAAAAATTCCGGCTTTTTTCGTTCCCCCTTTCCTCGAGATTCCCTGTTCCCTGATTCCCCGTTCCCTCCTTAAAGGATAGCCATAATCTGGTTACATTTCCAACAATCAGTGTTTACGAAAATTAATTAATTAAAGTGTAATACACTAATCAGAGCCAGGTAGAAAATTTAATCTCCAATTATCATTTATATAATGTACGGAATATTATTTTCTAATCTGATAAGGAAGAACAAATTCATAGCAGATCAAAACTGGTAAATTCTCGTACAATTATTTGTTACAATTAATGAATCAGTCAATTAAAATCCCTGGATACAAATATCTTGTCAATAAAACAAATCTTGTAAAATATTCTACATCCATAATGCAGGACTGACAGACAGACTCACTTTTTTTATTTAAAGCACCAAAAAAATCACCACATACAGCATATACTCGGAGATCAAAATCAATTGTTTTACCCTCTACGCAGAAATATTTTCTTATTTAGATTGTTCAACTAACTTAGATTGTATTAACGAAAGCAGTATATTATATAGTATATTATATGTTAGTTTTGTGCAATCTTCCAGACACAACAGTTTGTGGTATCGTTGTTGTTTAGATTACCATTCAAAACAGTAACATCTGTCCACTGACGGTTTGCATTTCACTAGAAATCGCTTATTTTTATTAATGCTGGAGTTGAATGATGCTCCTGACAAGCTCACAGCTGAACAGTTTCTAATACTGTGAGTGATGTAGCGATTGCTTGGTTTCGTCTTAAACTCCTGGTACCCGTTCCTCCTGAAGATTCGACTGAATAGGAACTTGTCCAGAGGGATGTTGTTCTTAGCGAGTTGTACCTGAAGTAAGCAATCAAATTCACACATTTTACCAATATGCTTACTTTAAATAATAAGAGCAACATCTGGAGCTATTCCTTTTTTAATATACTTTTTATTGTTTCATATTATATTTTTGTTGGGTGTTTGCAGAATTTGAGCTGTGATGACTTGGACTTTTATGTACTACACAGCTACAGAGACAGCTTTGTCAATCCACTTTT
>JANSTR010208812.1:0-14886 GCA_025434805.1 Antipathozoanthus remengesaui | reverse complement strand
AAATTTAATAACCCCCCCCCCCCCTGGGGCTTACTGGTATTAGAGCATTTACAGTACATCTAAAATGTTGGAAAATGCGATAACTACTGTTTTGTTGTTGTCTGTTTCATCAACTCTACTTGCTCTATTAGAGTTGAACATTGCGCTCTATCATATGTCTAGGATAGTTCTACTTTTCAGCAGTCCATTTTATCAAGTAGACCAAAAAGAAATCGATTTAAGCAAATAAATTAATCAACGACTCTTTTTTCCTTTTCAAATTACTATCCACTTATAATAAGGCCTCAAATTTATTAAACTTCCATCAACTGATGATGAAGCTAAAGAACTCAAGCGTTTATCCAGCGGATCACCGTTGCAGTGTGAATGCGGATCTTTTTATCCATTTTTCCGTGTGGACGGAGAATTTTTGATGCTGATAAATTTAAAATACCGTTTTCAAATTTAACCAGTGCAGTGTGGATGCAGCCTTAGTCAATGCTTCAAAAATGACAGGAATATGGTGCTGGTCCAAATGATAGCGCCCTTTCGGTTTGGCCAAGCAAAATGTTATTCATAATTATGTTTGTGTTACCAAATGATTCCTTGCATTTGGGTCTTTTAAGGTGTTTATCAAGAGCAATTTAAGGGAAATAAACATAAATTGGCAAGGCTGCTTGGAGAAACGAAATTTATTTTCTCAAGTTAAAAAGTATTTCACTTGTTTGCTGCACTCACTTGAGATAAATACTACTAAAGATTTCACCAAAGAAATTTAGTGTGTTATACTTGTTCATACTGTAGTTGTTCTAACAAAGTAGTTAGTTTTAGAAGTACAGACTGTACAGTACAATTTAATTGGTGTTTATAATTATAATAATTTTTTATTGTTGAATGAAAAAACCAAACTTGATAAAGTTTCTTTCTTGTACTGTACATACACACATGTACATGCAATTTACTACACTCATTTGCCAGTCACTGTCAATAGGGAGCCTTCTCAAAACCAGGCGGCAAAACCTTGTATTCTGTATGTTTAGCTGCCTCCTTTATAACACTTAGCTTGTCAAATTAACATAGTAAATCATTCTGTGCCATTGGGAAAAATATATATATAATTATGTAGCCTTCTCCAGCAGCATGTGAACCTACTACCCTGAATTATTTTGAGAAGACTGAATAAGGAACCTGTGGCATGGACAGCAGGCATGTCAACTTCCTCCACCAAACTTTGAGTTGTGGCATATAAATATTGCCATAATTATTTTATTATACAGTGGACACATTAGAAAAGGTGGATAGGCAGTACTAGGCCCTAAATTGTCAGCACTGATTTAAAGTTTTTACTTTAACATTTATTTATTTAGTTCTTCAGGTGTTGTTGTGCCAGTCTCTTTTCCTTTTAATTATTATTTCCAATATGTTTATGGATTTTAACCAAAATGTAATAGGAAGGCCTGTTCATTACACAAACAACTGATTAAAATTATTATGTAAGTTTATACTTTCTTTGAACTAAAATTATCGAGCTATAGCAAGCTTTCAACTACTACTGCAGTCTTGTTCACGTGCAGGCTGGTGTAAAAGCTGCAGACTGGTGTGAAGGCTACGGTGGACTGGGACAGCTTAGGTGCCGTCCGATCGTGTTTGTCCACACATGTGGTAGGTTATACCGCCCCCCGTCACGGTTAAGTGACGGGCAGAGTGCACGGATAAAAATTGCCTCTTTGACTCATCTCTCGAACCATCTCGGTTCGAGATTAAAATTAATTAGCAAGGAATAATAGCTATAGTACAATACTGTGATTATTAAGACCCTTGTATAGAATAACCTTGATATTGCCCCACTACAGGTAATAAGATTTTTATCATACATAATTATTGCAGGATGAGAAAGTCTAATCCATGCATCAAGTTCCTGGTCACATTTACAATAAAAGGAATTGTAATTGGCAAAAGTGATTCGGTCAATTGTGAATGTTTCTACCAAGTAGTTGTGAATGTGTCTCAAGAAAAAAGACAGCATTTAATTTACACATATATTATATTACACATAAGTTAGGTTGGTGGAGTGTACGGTAAAATGCACTAGTTACTTGCTTGTAAGGCAAATGTAGGGGAGAATGAGGAGAACCTGGGTATGTGCACAAAGGCTTTACCAAATTGTAATATATTACAGTTTAATTTGGTTGGCCAAAATACATTGTCTTTGAGATGGACGAATTTTCCTTAATTTATGTCAATGGCTCCCATTTTGCTTGCTCTAATGCCTGGTACGACCATCTCGGTCACATGGCCTTTACAGTATGCATAAATTCATACTATTCATCCAACCTGGTTGACACCTTGCTAATTAATATAGATAAATTAGATGCTATATCCCTAGCTGAAACCACTAAAAAGCAACAGAAAATAGCTCTTGTTATTGTGGGCACCTTCCATGATACCAACAACAAATTCTTACTGTTCTTCTTTCACTACAACAGACAACTTGACATAATATATGAAATGTATTTACCATTTATCATAATTATTCATTGGCAAATATGACAAAAAGAAGTACATGTACAGTATAAGTTACAAAACATTACAAACTTCTCTTCAAAAAATTTCTTTAATTTCACTTGAGTCGTACATTATTTTAATTGATTGATTGAGGAAATAAGTTGTGCTAAACTCGTTGTATAGTTTTGTTTACATGTTGGAGTCAGTAAACCTCAAATTTAGATGTCTTGTGTTTTAGGAAAACCTGGGTCCACTGTACAAGTCTTGTTTTGAGGAATATTTGCAAGAAGCTTGGGGTGAACATCTCGGCAGTATCACAATTCTTTACAATTCTTTGTTTTTATAGGTTCAAGTATACTTGTTCTATGACTCAGTGCACACTTGAATTATATTAACAGTACATGTACATAGGCCATATAAAAACCTCATTGTTTTTACTATTATTTACATGTACTTCTAGCTAGCTGATTGAAGTATTGTTTTCAGTTTACATACATACATACATATATACATACATATACTGCAAGTGCTCCCACGGGGCTTTTCAGCACTTGTTTACAACAAATATATGTTTTCAGTGGGTGAGGGTCTTAGCCAGACCACTGTAAGTGGTTTACAATGTATTTCTGTCTGAGACATTAAGGCGCGTCATCAAGTTAACAGACCACAACACCAGCATTAGCCTACTATCGACAAGTGCGTGGGTTCTCTTAAGTCCCCTGATAGAACGTCGAGAGACTAGACCAATGGCTTAATATCCATGTCAGCAGACAATGTGGCAAAAGAAGGTCCTGAAATAATTCAACCCTTGGCAAGGCCAAGGTTTGAACCCGAGACCTTGGATTGGCAGTCACGGATCTAACTGCTTGAGCCAACCACGCACACCACGTACACACAAGTTTCAGTTTCCTCTGAGAGAAATTAAACTTAAAACATGCCAGACTGATTGGGCTGTTATACCCTTGAGTCATCC
This sequence comes from Antipathozoanthus remengesaui, assembly GCA_025434805.1. NCBI lineage: Eukaryota > Metazoa > Cnidaria > Anthozoa > Zoantharia > Parazoanthidae > Antipathozoanthus > Antipathozoanthus remengesaui. The sequence goes on along the minus strand of JANSTR010208812.1, from coordinate 11,429 downwards.
ACTATATCATTATTAATTTTCATTAATCAAGTATTCAATGAAACTAATTCGAAAACTACATCCCTTTCCCAAAATAATTACAAATTGCTGAACACAGCAAGCCAACAAACTCCATAATTTACATTCATAGCAAATATATGTGAAAAATGTGGCAGTGCTATTTTACATGCATGGCTGCAAAGCATGAAAAAAAAACAAAGACAACAACACAAAATCTTCAAACTTTCCTCAACATGTGTTTAACATTAGCACTGAACATACTGTAGAAAGAACTGACAAAGTCACAATTGTAGAATTGTGGTGAATTCGAAAAGACAGGACAAGGAAGTGTAGAGATGCAAAGTCACATTGCATATGGGGTAAGATCAGTACACACTTCACAAAATAGCTGATATCACCAGGTAATCACTGAACTGGAGCACGCAAGACTAGAGTAACAGAGGAAGACCAAAAGCCACCTGATAACACTATTATTTACCGAGCAATACACCTGAAGGCAATGGAAAAATCCTGGAGAAAAATTGAAAAGTTGACAAGAAACAGAACAAAATGGAGACCACCAGTGTGTGAACTACAGGCTCCTACTGTACAGTACATGTGTGCACCACATTGTGTTAAAGGGTTGATGGTGATCATGATCATGATCATACAGTACAGTAAGTACTGTAGCCTTGTATACAATTTCTACAATAAAGTATTGCTGTAACAATTACATGTACTGTGACAACAAGGTCAAGACACAATTTAATTATCAATAATATTACATGATTGTATTATTGTTTTTATCACATTTCATTTCATTATAACGATTGTTCCAGGAGTTGTCAAATTATAGGGCTAACCTCTCATATTGCCTTCAGGGTAAACTTTCTACTTCTTTCTTTCAATTAATCATTTCAATTTGCACCTTGAATAATAATTATAATAATTTTGTATGTATGTGCTGTAGGTCATTCAAATGACAACACTTTCCCCAACCATTGTCTCCTCTTCAGCAGAAAATTATAATTATGTACACAGTGTATGCACATCTAGATACATCCAGACATCTCTTAATTCATAAATAAATATTTAGAACACATGCAAATAACTTCATAATTTTATAAGTCGAGCAGAACACTCGAGAACACCAAGAGAGACAACCGTAATTATGTTCTATATGTAGAGTAACATGTGCCTTTATCTGGCAAAATACTGGGATTTTGTTTCACTTGATTGAGGTAAAACTGTTGAAGTTATTAATGCATTTTAAAAATTTGCTAGTGTTTTTTCCCTCTGATTTGATTGTCACTCACACATTACTCATATGTTATCACAAGACGTTTTTTATAATTTCCACAGGCACTGCTGTCCCCTGTCTTTTGTTCTGCCCTCATTTTCCCAGATACTTAGATAGCAGACTACATGGAAGAATAAATTGATTGGGCATGTGTTACTTTTATTAACTTCATAAACCCTTAAACATGCAAGGTATTTTGCCAAAGATATTATAGCAGGCAAGGGGGCAGGTTCGATGTCTTACCCGTTCATCTTGAAATTTGGCAGGATGGTTAATTGGGCTAAGAGCATTCAATTATGACTGGTCATGTGACCATCTGACTGTTGCCATGGATACCAGAAAGGATAAAGGCTGCCATATTATAAATATTTTTGAAATTGCAAAATCACATAAAACAACAAAAATACTGTTGTTTCAGCTGCAAAATACTATAATTATGAAATGTTAATACAAAATAAGAATGAGAATCTGACATAATTGTTCAAAGTTTAGAGTTTTCTTTTTCAAAATCCAAAAGGCACAGCAAATCCATTTATGGTACACTTCAAAATACATGTTTATATTAAAATAAATAGGTACTGTAACAGCTACTAGAAACCTTTTCTGGAAATTTCAAATCCCTTCCTATACAGCCCTTACGAGTGCTTCAACCCTTACAACCTTTCACCACTTACATACCTTTATACCTTTCACCACTTACAACCCTTTCACTCCTTATAAACCTTCAAGCCCTTACACACATTTCAGCCTTCTACAAACCCCTTACAAACCTTTCTCCTGTTACAAACCTGTCAGACATTACAAACCTTACCTTTCACCCCTTAAAAGCCTTGCACGCCTTACAAACCTTTCTGCCTTTACAAAGCTTTCTGCCCTTACAAACCTTTCACCCCTTAAAACCCTTGCACGCCTTACAAACCTTTCTGCCTTTACAAAGCTTTCTGCCCTTACAAACCTTTCACCCCTTAAAAGCCTTGCACGTCTTACAAACCTTTCTGCCTTTACAAACCTTTCACCCCTTACAAACCTTTCACCCCTTAAAAGCATTTCACCCCTTACAAACCTTTCACCCCTTAAAAGCCTTTCACTTTCTACAACACTAACTGCCCTTACAAATCTAACAGCCTTAACAACACTAACAGCCCTGACATACCTTTTACTCCTTACAAGTCTCTCAGCCCTTACATGTAGAAGCTTTACAAGTCTTACAAACCTTCTACACCATACAAGTGTTTCACCCATTACAGACCTTCCACCACTAACAAACCTGTAACCCCTTACAAACCTTTCATCCCTTTCAAATCTTTTATCCGTTACAAACCTTACACCCATTACAAACACTTCACTTCTTACAAGCCTCACTGCCCGGACAAACGTGTCATTACTTACATGCCTAATTTCAGCCCTTACATACAAACCATTCGCCCCTTACCGTGCAAACCTTTCAGCTCTTACAGTACAAGCTTTTCAGCCCTAACAAACCTTTCAGCCATTAGACTCACAGCCCCTAGAAACAAGACTTACACACCTACTGTAACAGCCCTTACAACCCCTGCATCCCTTACTGTACAAGTCCTACAGTACTAACAAAACTTACAGCCTGACAGCCCCTACAGCACTTACAGTGTATCATCTTTACATTAATTTAAGCAACATATAAAATACTGTAATTAATTATCCAGATGCTGCACAAATAGGAATATAAACAAAACTGTGTTTTCACATGGTTTAATTTAATTAATTCACAAGAATTGTCCACACAATAGCACCAAATAGATCATTACTGTTTCAGTCAGAGTACCTGTTCATGTTCTCTATGTTTTTGGTTCAATGGTTTTATTTTCCACCCAAAAAAATTCAAAGTTTATCAATTTTAATTGTGATTTATACATAGTGCACAAGACATGACACACACATAAACAATTACAAACCCAATTGACTCAAATTTTGCATTTATAAATTACTTCTTGTATTGCAGCTTTTGGGGTACAGTACATGTACAGTACACAAGAATTGAAACCAATCTCTTTAACCCTATTCTGACTGGGGAGGGCATTTGACACCCCCTCATCTTTGATTATTTATTACTCCTAAACGATTGCATATACAGTACTCCTGTTTGGGGATTTTTCCTCAAATTTATCTGGGAACGTTTTGATGTTCTCAATTTTAAATTGCTAATTACAGCATTGCCATGGTACATGTAACTGAATTATCGAACACCATTTCATCCATTTTTGACCAAATACAATTGCTTTTGTGTATTTGCTGCATATTACATTTCAGTATTGAAGAAATTGTTTACTAAAGTTAAGTAATGAAGTTATTTAGCAAATTTGAATTAAGAAAATGACTCTCAAAATATAAAAAAATCCAAGATGGCAGCCACAGAAATCCAAGATGACAAGTGACATCACAGCTGATGTATCAAATTTCCATATGAGTTGCCTTGTGATGCTTAATTAACAGGGTAAGTTTCAACTCCATATCTATAGTTTAGAAGAAATAGAGGGAAGAGTCTTACCCCCCGGTCCCAGGACAACAAAAAAAGCCCAGTCTGAATATGGTTAAAAACGGATAAGAGTCCACTGCACAAAAGTGTGTACTTGTTTCTGTTTCTTGTAATTAGTTCCACCTGCCTAAGTGTAGATTGGCATGCTTCCAAATTAGAAAGACATTCTGGAATCTTTACAAAAATAATATATAATTATGTCACATATTAATTGTCAAACATCCAACCAAGCAATGTTTTCTTTTTATTTTGTTTCATGATCACGCAGTGATTACTGCTCTTGCTTGTTTTGCAAATTTAGAGCAACCTAACATTAGCAAGTTCTTCACTGATATCATTCAGGACCAAAATCACAAACTCCATAGCCTGGTCCCATCTTAAACAGCTGCCCTTACATGCACTGAGATGAACTGTAAAACAAACTTGTTGCACCGAGAGCCAAAACAAACACTATCATTATTAGTTTCTGTAAATAGTTTTAGCCATACTGTATGCTTTTAATCAATGTTTTTATATTTTCTAAATATTTTAGCGAATACATGTTTTAGTATCCTCAATTTGTGGTCAAAACATTAGATAAGTATACTGTATTATTTTATCAATTCCAAAGTTTAAAGCAATTCAGCCCTCGCAGCTGTAAAGTTTTTAAACTAAAAAGGTCCCAAAATATTTAAACATTGATTAATTTCCAATAAATCTGACACAAATTTAACTGAAAATCTGTACTTGCATCTATTTTAAGAATGAAAGATAGTATACATTTTATGGTTAAATTTATTTTTTGCAACAATTAATGGTATTATTCAACAGTTTTCTTAATTCAAGTTCATACACACAAGGTTGTAGTACGATAAGCAATTGTGCAAGTGTTCATTGGAATTTGCCAATCCTAGCTTACAAGTGTTCCAACAGTATTATTCACAATAGTAATTACGGCATAATACTCTAGGTATACATGTAGCTTCACTGGATATAAGCCACCCCAGTGTCTTTTTCACTGACCATCTTAATCAGGGAGCAACATTCTAGGTATAGCACCCCCTGATATAAGCCACCTTAGTGTCTCTTTCATTGACCATCTTCATCAGGGAACAACACTCCTGGTATAGCACCCCTGATATTAGCCACCCCAGTGTCTCTTTCATTGACCATCTTAATCAGAGAACAACACTCTAGGTATAGCACCCCCTGATATAAGCCACCCCAGTGTCTCTTTCATTGACCATCTTTATCAGAGAACAACAATTTAGGAATAGCACCCCCTGATATAAGCCACTCCAGTGTCCCTTTCATTCACCATCTTTATCAGAGAACAACACTCTAGGAATAGCACCCCCTGATATAACCCATCCCAGTGTCTCTTTCATTGGCCATCTTAATTAGGGAACAACACTCTAGGTATAGCACCTCCTGATATAAGCCACCCCAGTGTCTCTTTCATTGACCATGTTAATCAGAGAACAACACTCTAGGTATAGCAGCCGCTGATATAAGCCACCCCAGTGTCTCTTTCATTGACCACCTTAATCAGGGAACAACACTCTACGTATAGCACCTGCTGATATAAGCCACCCCAGTGTCTCTTTCATTGACCATCTTAATCAGGGAACAACACTCTAGGTATAACACCCGCTGATAGAAGCCACCCCAGTGTCTCTTTCATTGACCATATTAATCAGAGAACAACACTCTAGGTTAATAATAGCAACCCCCTAATATAAGCCACCCCAGTGTCTCTTTCATTGATCATCTTAATCAGGGAACAACACTCTAGGTATAGCAGCCGCTGATATAAGCCACCCCAGTGTCTTTTTCATTGATAATCTTAATCAGTGAACAACACTCTAGGAATAGCACCCCCTGATATAAGCCACCCCAGTGTCTCTTTCATTGGCCATCTTAATTAGGGAACGACACTCTAGGTATAGCACCCCCTGATATAAGCCACCCCAGTGTCTCTTTCATTGACCACCTTAATCAGGGTACAACACTCTAGGTATAGCACTCCCTGATATAAACCACCCCAGTGTACTTTTCACTAACCACCTTAATCAGTGAACAACACTCTACGTATAGCACCCCCTGATATAAGCCACCCCAGTGTCTTTTCCATCGACCACCTTAATCAGGGAACAACACTCTAGGTATAGCACCACTGATATAAGCCACCCCAGTGTCTTTTCCATTGACAATCCTAATCAGGGTACAACACTCTAGGTATAGCACCCCCTGATATAAGCCACCCCACTGTCTCTTTCATTTACCATCTTAATGAGGGAAAAAAGTCTTGTATGCATTTGAATAAATAATTATTATTATTAGGTCTACATGTATATCCAGTTAGAATGAAGGAATACAGTCTTGAGTCTTAATTTAGCATTTCATCTACTTTTGTTGCCTTCATAAATCTTCATTCTGTTTTCAAGATGACAGCTAAAAGTGTCCATCTGGTTACACTCCAATGTGTGCTTATTAATATACAGTATTCTGTAACTACAGTAGGTCTGTTCGTAGTTTTGTGCAGTCTTGAAGCTCATTTACTTAAACTCTCTAATGTCATCTGCATGACATAAAGCATAAGCTTTAAAATTTACATGTATGTGATATTCAAATTCTGATCTTGACCCCAAAAACCATTATAAAAATTAGAACATAACGTGTAACACAGTAATTAGCAAAACAAAATATGCTCTAAACACTTTCAGAGTTAAACAGATAGGAACAACATTTAACAGTCTGTATTCTGTAGTCCCATCTACAGTTTGCCTGTGAGGTATTTGCTAAAGAGAGATGTACAGAAAGCTAATGACATCAGAGAAACTGAGAGAACCATGAAAGTTTGCTTCTTTAAATGCAAAAGACCAAGTTGTTCGAACTAAGAGGTGTCGAGGCACATCTACTGTACCGATATACATACAGTAGGACCAAACACAAAGTCCACATGGATGCTGTCCAAATTTTGGACAATGACGCAAACTGGTTCGCAAACTGGTTGTGTTGTTTACAGTCACACGTTTATATAGCGGACATGTACATCATGAAAACGACCCATTTTTGCAAATATAAGCAAATATTTAATTCTATAATTCGTTCAGTAACACCGGCAACATCGGTTTATTGATGTTGCATGACTCCACGTCCATCTGCAATTGAAAATAACACGGAGAAGCTATCAAGGTTTAACCAATCCTGTTAACACATTCCCACGCATAATTTGTGAAATTAACAATAGCTGCAGCTCTTAACCTTTTTTTATGCGGCTTAAAACCGAGTTTTTTCCAAAATAAACTTTGCAAGAACTTGTTTAATGTGTTTCGTTGAAATAGTGGGTGTTACTTAAAAGTGCGTGTGGCTTAAAAGTGAATAACTACGGTAAATTAGTTTATATTTTTGACCGCGGATTTTTGTTTTTTTGCTGCAGAATTTTGCTTTTGGCCGCGGAATTAGGCAGAAAAATTCCGCAGAATTTTCATTTTTTTTCCCGCGGAACTCCAGAATGCCTGATATACAGTAACATTAACATTGAGGGAGGGGGTTATTTGGACCCCCTTGTAATTTCTGTAATATTTGTCCCTTTAGTTTGAATTTTGGCATGGATGACATCTGGCATATAAACTCTTTTAAAATTAATTGCGGGCGACCGCAGGGAGTCCGCAATCCTAATTGACACATCAAAACTCGATTTGGCAGCAAATATGTTCTGCCTATTGGTATGATCGGAATGCAATCGTGCAGGTTTCTAATTCTCAGCTCGGCCGGCTAATGTTTACTTCACGTGATGTTCACACCACCGTAGCTTCACTGGTTTCAGGTACTCAATGCTTTGGTGTCGGTCTACATATTGTCAACACTTCTCCCAAGGATACATAAGTAAGTCATTGCTTTGCATTTTACAGAATTTTTTTTGTAAAGCTGACATGTTTCGGGCTCCAATCGATGGAATCCTGCGGAACATGTGGAGATTTCTAGCGCGTGGCGTGACAGAGATTTTAAAATAGTGAACCTGTTCTTGGCTCAATCCAAGCGAATCGATCTTTACAGAGATCAGAAGCCGATGACCCACTATTTAAACATGGATCCCGGCCAGTAATGTTTACTTCACGTGATGACAACACCACCGTAGTTTCACTGGCTTCAAGTACTCAATGCGTTGCTTCTCCTTTGGTGTCGGTCTGCATTTTCTTCGATAAATGAACGTGTTTCTCCATAATATTGTAAACACTTTTACCAAAGATACATAAATAAGTCATTGCTTTGAATTTTACAGGATTTTTTTTGCAGAGTAGACATGTTTCGTGCTATAAATTCCCTGATTCAAAACAAGGCTCCAATCGATCGAATCCTGCGGAACATGTGGAGATTTCTAGCGCGTGGCGTGACAGAGATTTTTAAATCTATTAAAATAGTGAACCTGTTATTGACTCAACCCAAGTGAATCGATCTTTACACAGATCAGAAGCCCAATTGACCCACTATTTAAAACATGGATCCCGGAATAAGATCGGCACGAAGCCATACATTAACTCTGATTATAGAGTGCAAGAAATTAGCAGACATTCCAACCCTCCCGTTTTTAATTTTTTCGGGGATCTCCCGTTTTTTGGTGCATTCTCCCGGTCTCCCGGTTTTTGTCAAAATCTCCCGGTTTTTGGAACAGTTCGCAAATTAATGTTCAAGTTATAGAAACACATGTCGGTTTTAGCGATACATGTGGAAATGGGTTAATAAATCTCAGTTTTGTTCCAAAATTAAAGTCGTTTTTCCATCGTGGTTAACGGTCGGCAGTTTCCGCAATTCTCTTCCCCAGTTCTTTCAGAGGTCCATCTTCCCAGTCAGAGTGACAATAAAGAAGTATGATTTTATGTTTGAAAATATTCTTATTGCACTTAGTTTAACTGAAATGCAGGAAATTAGCTATTTCAGAAGACTATATTCTGGGGCGTAGCCAGGGGAGGGATCCCCCTTCTCCTATTTTTAATAGTGAATATCGAAGAACTGATAAACACGTTCGCTCAACGGCAACCAAGAAGTCTTCTGTTTGCGTAGCGTAAACGCCAAAGTCTTGTACGTACGTAATGTAAAGATTTTAGACCAACCGTTTTTCGTTGGAACCGATTCGGAACCCCCCTCTCCTCCCCTCCTAGAAATCCTGGCTACGCCCCTGATATTGCCTATCGTTTGCGGAGGGAGGGGGGCACGGTATGTGGGGGTATGTCCCAGTGAAAACCTCCCTGTTTTCAAACTCCAGAGGCTGGAATGTCTGCATTAGCTGGTCACGTTTACTTCATGTTATAGCTTTATAATTTATAATAAAAGTTTGAAAGGACACCTTTGTACACCTTTGCATGTATATGAACAAAAATTTAACAGCTCACTGACATAACTGCCACGAGCCCGCACTTCATATAACCCGAGGTTACTGCTAGTATATATTAGTGTGCTCATTTTCTTTGTTTTTCAAGAGCAAATGTTCTGGAAGTAAAATGTAATCACTAGATGCTGTCCAGACACTGAGCCGATGTATCTAAGATACGACGTTGGATATACAAGTAGATAAAGAGAAAAAAAAACTCCTGAAAATTGTTCCTGTTTTTTAACTCTAGTTGCAAACAATGTTGCACTATCGACTGTTTGCCATCCCAGGATTTTGTGCCGTAATGTAACAAAATAAAGTTCTCACTCATTCCTCACCCTCAGGTGTGTTCTTAGCATGTTCTTAAATTTTGGCCGATTTTCAGCCTGACGTTCTTATAAAAAATGTTCTTTTATTAAAAGAGGATAATATTTCAGGTTTCACATTGATGGCTTAGCACGTGATCTTCATGGTTTTGCCGCTGACAAACAATGTCAGACAATGACGCCGTGCCGTCTGCTATTGTTCAAATATTGCAAGTTGCCGCGGTTGTGCAATGAATCTCGGGCAAAGTTTGTTTTATACTTTCGCAACACAACACAAAAGTGGAGCCAGTGTCAGTGATCTCAACCAATAACAAACAAATTAGATATTGTTGTAGTTTATTGTTTTTCAAAAATAGAGGTTTACTTACATAATACAGAACTTCATGCAATTCGCGGATAATCATTTCGTGTTTCACTTTAATTTCAAGGTTGTACGAATTTTATGAAAAAAATCCAGATTTTCTATGACCAATTCAATGAAAAGTTTCTGAAATTGCACATAACTGCATAAGAAATGAACCGTTTCCAGTTTAAAATCCGTCGAGACTACGTACTTTTTTCGACCTTAACTATTTTCTAGACTTGTCCAGGGCCTGGAAATGTAAAGTCTCTCGTGTAACATGTGGGGAAAAAATTGGTATGTTATGTGAAAAACGACGTATCTGAAAAATAAAAAAATACAGCTGAATGTGTTCAATACGATACAAAACTTAATGTAAACTTCTATAGATTTCTTATACTTAACATGTAAAACAATTGCATTTTTTGTATGAGTGCATGCCTTCGTTAATTTACTACTAACATGTAAAACAAATGCAGTGAACCCTCGGTTAAAACGGCCGTTCTCGATGTGTCCGTCTTAGCTATGGGTTTCCGTATTAACAAGGTGTCCGTCTTTGACGCGAACGTCAACAAGAACGCAGGTTGTTACAATTTTAAGTTCCCGCTTTCTTTTTCTTTGTTAATCTTAATCATAAATGATGTTTTCGTGAATGTATGCCTTAGTATAGGTAAAAATAAAAAGCCTTAATTCTTGAAGCCAAACGAAATCACGTTTATATTTTGGCGTTCACGTTCTCTACAAAATACCAAAATTGAGCTTTTCAAGTTCTATCTAACACGACGACGATTCAAGTGTCCAGCTGGTTGTTAAGTCTGTAGTTTGGACTGTCTCGTTGACGTTCATGTCCTCGGTGCTTGACCCTTTCCCAATTGACTTTTTGAAGTAAAATTATCAATTTTATTGTCAACTTCTGAAATTCATGAAACAATGAACATTTTCAGAATCTACTCATTGAGACAAACAAAATGGTCACTTTATCGAGTTTCGGCGACTGGTTCAAAAGTTACGACATTCTTGGTTTATTTGAAACTGAGTTTAGTATAGGGAAAGGGTTAATGTCTCTTTTCACGACAGTAAGAAAAAGATGATCAAGCAGGAAACAATTAGGCCTGACAGCCGGTGTTGTTCCTAAGAATGTATTGTATCCAAGAAGTGAGAAAGCACTGTCTATATATACATATGTAAAAATACAATACAAAACCCTGAGCATGCAGCCATCCGACTGCGCATGTTTGGGCGGATTGACAAAGGCTCGAGCCAAACCTGGCCCTTCAGTCAAATTTAGTTGAAAAAGTCCGCAAATTGACCGAAAATACTCGTTTCAAATGAATTACAAGAGTTACTCGTGTTCGATTTGTCGGACAGATGAAACGTATTTATAAAATAGACCCTTAATAGACTTTAAAGGGTTTTAGGTAACTAGTCGAATTTCAATTAAAATTCGACTGAAGAGCGACGTTGGCCTTGACCCAATATTGTTTGCGTTGTGACTACACCTATCTAAACAGTATCAACGAAAGATATTATTCTTAAATCGGCTACAGTACCGTCCGCGAGGTAGATCACATCTCGCGAGTATTGCGAGTACTCGTTCTGGTCAATGACTCGCGAGTATC
>JANSTR010208701.1:0-14888 GCA_025434805.1 Antipathozoanthus remengesaui | reverse complement strand
GACGGTGTGGCGAAAGAAGGTCCTGAAATAATTCAACCCTCGGCAAGGCCGGGGATTGAACCCGGGACCTTGGATTGCCAGTCAGAGATCTAACCGACTGAGCCAACCACGCACACACTATGTCCCGGCTGGGAAAATGAAGATTCGCTTGAGGAATTGTAAATCGAAATGGGAGTTGATTGAGTATTTTGGCTGTATTCGTCTGCCATTTTGAAAGCAAAGTGAATAACGAGGCGAGCATCAGGAACTGTTAGCGCGCATTAGCCGAAAAGGCGAGTTAACCCGTTGTTTTGTATTGTGAAAACACCCGCTATCTGGTCTTCGATCATAAGTGATGATACTGTTCAACGGTGCAACCACCAATAAAGTGGCGCCATCTTGCACTTCTTCTTGCACCTTCAGTTGTGAAAATGCCTGCTCTTACCGAATCCTACATCTCCTACAAAGTAGGGATGTTTCACCGCCTCCTCCTGCTCGCTCTTGAGATTTAGTTTTAAAGAAGTCAATTTTTCCACCAACGAATCCATCTATCGTACATGTCAAAACCTGAAGTTTGTGCGCGATGGGACGCTTCGAACATTTTAGACTGATTAATTTTGCATAAGCTATAAAGATAGACCAATGAACACGCGAATCGGGCAATTAAACTTAATCTTAACCATTAGAAATACGCGGCGTCCAGACGCCGCACAATTAAAAAATAAACCTCAATAAACCCAGTCTGCGGGCAGGCGTTCTCTTCTTTCCCCTCTTCCCATTCCTCTCGCGGCTCGCTTTGCTCGCCGACTCGCGCGTTCGCTTGCTCACTCCATCGACTGACTAGAACGCCGAGCTACGCAGGCTAAGTTCTTGCCATACGGCATACCCAAACAACCGTATTTTAATGATTGTGGTACAGATATTCCGGATACTATACCGATACTGTTAGTATACTAAAGCAAACCCAACGAGAGGTGACCAAAGATCGAATTGTTTCCATCTATTTGACCCTTGAAGTACTATAATTTGAAAACTGCGCCTGATGAAAAATGTTTCGAAATCAATTTTTTTACCATACTGTTGATTTTCACTGATTACGCGCGCTCCACAGGCTTGCAACAAATAATCTTCAGCTGAAGTATTCTGACAATGGTAGGCTTAATTGAGCTTAATTGTGCAGCGTGTATATTCTGAAGTAAATAAAATAGCTGAAGACTATAGTCAATTTCTACACTATAATATATGAACCAAACTAACACGGAACTATAAAGCTGTTGTCTGTTCTCCTTCCGCTGGATATTCAAAAGGTGTTATTTGAATATTTTGGATATCTGGTAAGAAAACTGAGTATTAAGATATAAAATACTTCAGCACAGCCTCGTACCTTTTGCCTGAGAATTTATTGTCCCAGCCGGAAGTATCAATTGTCGATTTGTTTGTTCGTTGGTTTCTCTCGTCGAGATCAGCTAAATTATTGAAAGAAACCAAACAGAGTATTCTAAGGGTAGATTCAGGTCAATTCGTAATCATTTTTTCCAATATCAGCCACAATTTGGAACATGCATCCTACTGTCTGAAGAAGCGTATGTCATCTCAGTGAAAACCTTCAGAGCTGCTACCGCACGGACTATGCCGCACTTGAATGTTTCACCTCAGTGTAAGCGTCTCTAAAACTGCTTAATTCCGTAACTGCTCTTATTATTATTATTACTTTTTATCTATATTTATTTGTTTTATTCTGTTTCGGCTTTCTATTAGTATTAGCTGCCAACTTTCTAGAGATCTAATAAACTAACAACGTGCAGTGATCATGATGCTTAACTACATAAATATGTTTCATCAGTCAATTTTAAACACAACTCTAAATTTGTCTTCTTGTCTGTTTGAATATGCTGGGGACGGGAAGAAAATATGGAAGATTAAGGGAGCTGTCATTAATTGTATCAGGGAGGGGGCCGGAAGGAAAATTGACAACTGCTCAAAAAGTTTGATGACCCAACAATATTTTTTAAATTATTACATGGCCCTACCAAAAATCTTGTTTTGGTTTCATAGTCCATCGTACTTTCAATATAAAATCGTATTTTACATATATCTACACCATACCAGAAACGCAGGATTATCCAGCTATATTATTTTATATACCATCAAGGTCTTTACTTGGTGTGCTAACATGCCCTTGATAAGGCAAAGATAGCTGTAACCACTGCAGAAAACAACGAAAAGAATAAAACAAGAAAAGAGAAGACAACAAAGAACAAAAGAAGCAAATGACCTTGTTTTCTGTAGGTATTTATATCACTAATCTCCTGTGGAAAATTGTCTGATTCCAGAACTGACTGTATACATTATTTTTATTCTATAACTAGCACTAAAGTATCTACTAACGGTATTTCCACAGAGCAAATCAGTCACTTATATTATGAGGGAATATGGTGGGGGGGGGGGAGGTGAATAAGTGTTGAATTATAAGGGACCGTTCATAATTTATGTCCCAGGTTGGCACTGGAGAAAAATAGAAAAGAGGGTAAATTTTCAAGTTACCCAACCTCAAACTGAGTTTTAAAACAGGATCACCCAACCCCATCGATAGGTCATACAAAAATTCAAAGAAATCATTTAACTTATTGCATACCACTCAACCCTTGGGGAAAACCTGAGGACCACGGTTTTCCACGGGCGTGAAAAACCGTGCAAATCCATTTTTCCGAGTTATTTCCACGCCCTATCTCAGGGTTTTATGTCGTGCTTATGGCCACCTACCACAGCTAGCTGTGGATCCGCAGTTCTCCCAGCAGTTCTCCCCACGGCTTTCCACTGCTTTCCACTCCCACGGACGAGATCATGGCCAACAGTTTCATAGTTTCCCCATGGCAATGAAGTGGTTTTTCACTGAGATACGTTTTCGCACTGCCGTGGGACAGTGGTTTTGCAATGGAGAAAAATATTTCCACTGCCATTAGCAAAGTGATTTTCCTGACAAAGGTTTCATGGCCCATCATATTTTTGAAAAAAGTTAAATAATAATATTGATATTTTAACTGGAAAACTCCTCTCACCAAAGTGATTTTCAGGGAGGTCCAGACTAAATAAACAGATATTAAAAAAATTGAAAATATTTAAAACAATGAGGTGCAAAAATCTACCTAACATATTTACAAAAGACGGTATTTGCATGAATTCAGTTATAAAAAAGTCTTGCATATCAAAGGTTTTATTATTTGAAAAACGTTTTCACAGCCCCTCGAAATTCCCACAAAAAAATTTCATGGCCCCGCAATACAATTTTAATGATAGCTAAGATCTTCAAAATGAATCAGGTCCCCAACTGGCACCTTGCCCCCGCGCGCCCGCCAAAAAAACAACATCGGCAATTGGTTCCATGGGAAGATCGTGAACACATTCTAGAAAATTTGATGTGTTTATAAAATTACACATTTATCGGAAGGAGTCAGCCATACAAGGAATAAAGAATTCTGATGTTTCTAATGCAAAACATCGCAAACTGAGTAGAAGTTTTGAAATGAACAGAATAATAGCATGTGAGTGACCGCCAGAAGAACGTCAATTTCTCTGCCGGCATCGATATCTTTATACTAAAACTAGTTTGGAAACAGTTAGGCCCTGCATGGAATGTTTCCCGTGATTGTTTGCAAGTAATGATCTACCACAGACTCTGGAAACTATCGCCATTTGTACTCAATCGATCGTAAAAATACCATGATCATGTTTCCCCTGAGGCCATTTTTCGTAGCACTAGTATTCAACGCAAAAGCGGAAAGCTAATCTTGAATACTAATAGTAATAGAATTTGCATACTGCATCGCACCAGTGAACAACCACTTTAGACGTAAACATCCAAGTGGATAGAAAATCTGTTTCTGTGATGGGCTCCTTTCCACCTTAACATGCAAATATCTCTCCCCACTTGTTTTTATGTTCAAACTGCTGTATTTCAGTCATTCTGGGAAGCTGCAAACTCCAGACTACAGTGATGATCTGAGAAGCTTTCGGTTTGCACGACTGAAGTGGAATATCGATGAGTCCGCTAATACTTCTTCATGAGTGATGTTGGGTGTTGTGTTAATTACGTGTCACTGAGTATTTAAGCTGAAATGATTGTTTCGGTTTCTGGTTCGGCGGCAGTATAGTGATTATTGTGTAAGTACAGGTAAGAAGTAAGTAAAAGAGTGGTATCAGTGACTAGTGTTAGCTGCTACTGCTAGCTATCGTCTTTAGTCTACAGGAATGCATTATTTACATCATCACAAATTTATCACAAATGTTTGATATGTCTGATATACTAAATTCATGCCTTAATCATTCAATTTTCATGTCATGATTTGTTTTATTTAGGCAGCAGCATATTATCTGGGGATTACTGCGTGTAATACGGAGAATCGGACAAATATAAATAATCAATATTTTAATAATACTGCAACAACCCACTTTGCTACTGGTCAGCGGACAGCTCTCAAATGAGGGGTGTGAAATGTTTATCACTGTTTGAATGAATATATAAATATTATAAATTAAACTATATTTAGTATCTATATCTCGTACTTAAGGGGGTAACCTGTAAGGTTTGGCCGCTCAGCACATCATTGTAACTTCCAATAAACCACTATATCTGTTTATATCTAGTACTGATGGATATTTTACAAGCCAATTTGGCTCGGCTAGAGGGTTGACCCGGGTCACTCACTTTTAAAGGTAAGGTCACCTTTGCTCGGTGCAACTCAGTTTGCCAAGCCAGTCAATTTGTCCAACAGGCCGGACATGCGCTGTTGCCTCAGTTAACCAACCAGCTCTTTCTGTCATGCAAACGCTTGCTAAAGCTGACTCGGTTGGGCGAGCGATCCTTCTATCAGGGACAACGTTCTGCATTTAAACAGGGCCAAGTCATTTGGACTATTTTACTTTGGTACGGCTCGTTGAACAAACTTTATATCTACTCTAAACCTAATCTTAAACTGATGACGTTTCATTTAAGTGAGTAATGTTGCTGGTGTTGAAAAGTGTCGCATAATTTCTACTGAATATGCAAACCATTTCAAAGCTTGATTTCTATACAATAAATAATTTAGGTTTTCTGCTAGTCACTTCTGGTGTCTGCTGTGTAATGGAGTGAAAAACTGATTAGGCCTCTTGTTTTGTACAACAGATGGATCTCCGGACGTTAGCATTTGAAGCCCTGACAGTACCCGGGGGCGGTACCAGCGTGTTGCAGGCTGCTTGCATCATGGGCGATCACGTGACAGTAAAAGCTATTATCTCTGCCAGCCCCAGTCCTCTCGACACTGCCATTGCTCTGAACGCTGAAGTTGTTGATAAAAACTCCTCATTTTTAGGGCAAACGCCTGTTCAAATCGTAAAGCATTTCAACACCCTTTGTTACAAAATTATTCAAAGCATGATTGAAGACGCAAACGAGGATTCGGCTTCTGATTCGTGCATCCACTTAGCAGCAAAAATCGGTGAGCTACGACACATCAATTTACTGATTAACCTTGGAGACTCAGTGAATGCACTGAGTGGTTCTTTGTACGGGTTTTCCTCTGCCCTCGGTATCGCCGCAGCTAGAAACAGAACTGACTTGGTGTCAGCATTAATACAACATGGTGCCAATATTGAAGCGTTAGATGGACATGGCTTGAGCGCAATCCATCGGGCGGCACTAAATGGCGCTGTGGATACATTGCGGCTGCTGTTTTACATCATTACTGCGCGTGAAACAATTACTGAATGCAACACAGCTACTCTGTGTGATTCATCTAACGAGCGCAGCACAACCACTGCGTGCATCATAGCTGGCAGACCTGACATGGTATGGATGCACGGAGCTTCATTTGAACTGAGTATGTCAAATAAACATGATCAGAGCGACACATCCAGTTTTCAGTTTAAGTCAACCGCAATGCAGGTCACGCGTGACATAGTTAATAAACGCTTTCCGTACACTCAATGGAGAGGATTTTCGCTACTACACCTTGCCGCATATAGTGGTCATAACCAAACCGTGTCTTTCATTATCTCCAATTACCAAATAGATGTAAACTGCGGAAGAACGGCAACGGAGTACTCAGATGTAAACGGAACATTCGCAACAATGATGAGCGTCGCTGTTGGAGCCACACCCTTAATGATGGCTGCGTTAATGGGTCACGTGCGAACGGTCGAACTCTTGCTGAGCCATGCTTCAGGTACAAGGCAGTGATTCGACAGTTGGTAACACTTATGTCAATCAATATGAAGTAGGCCGGTTAAATCAGTGCAATATATTAATCCATATACAATGGTTACTTATAAGGAGGCTTGATGCCTACATCCAAACAATGACTGGACTGAACAATCAACTAAAAGATTAATCAAATAGATGACCACTTAACCTCCTCTGACTAAGTACATGATCAATTAATCAACTGGACAATCAACGGAATGACCAATCAACCAACTGGACAATCAACCAAAAGACTGATTAACTACGTGACCACTGAACTCTGACTTAGCCAAAACCTGACCAATAATATATCTTATTAGACAGTTTAGTGTGTAGTGTGCGTGGATATTTCTACGAGACCCGTAGGGTGAGAAAAATACAAACGACAAAAAAAAATGCTCCACCCATACTGCGCCCTAAACTGTCTAAAATACTCCTAAAATATCGCAGGATATCTGTACTCGCTCCAAGCCTAAATATGAATTTTTATTGTACTCCGCGGCCTGAAGTTGGATAATAAATGAACTTATTGATAATCTAACTGACCAATCAACGAAATGACCGATCAACCAACTAACTGAACATCTACTCAACTGTCCGATCAACCATCTGACTAACCACTGAGGAATATGACCACACAAATGGATGGACAGACCATCCTATTGGCTGACCACGTTGACCAGAGATCTGACTGCTTACCTGGCTAAACTTGGTGTGTGTAGGCTGCCTGATTAGCTAATTGACCAGTTATGGCCAGTGTGACTGGATGATTAACAAATTGATTGATTTGTATTGTGTCTGAGTGACTGAACTAAGCATAAACTCTGAGCTCCCTGCAGCTTCTTAGAACGAGGAATAAACCAGATCAGTCTCAATAAACCGGTATTTACTGAATACTCAGATGAGGAAATCAGAACTTTGTTGGACTTGCTTATACCAGTGATATCACAAGTGTCCTACATGTATAAAAGATAGTCTACCTAAATGATATACCAAAACGACATATTCAAACGCAGCTCTAGCTACCTAATCACTAATAATTTCAAATCAAATCGTTAGGTTTAAACCTTCGAGACTACTGTGGCAGAACGGCGCTGTTTTATGCAGTTTCTGGCGGTCACGTGGATGTCGTGAATACACTTGTATCACTTGGAGCTGATATAAATGCCAAGGATTACAACAGTAATTCTATACTACACGTCTGCGAGCATGCTGCCATGGTTTCATTCCTGCTAAAAACGTGGAACCTTTTCCCTTATACTAGAAACAGGTTTGGAGAAACTGCTGTCCATTCTACGGCTAGAAAAGCCATGATTCAGGTTAGTGAAAACCGCAGCTTTGTGTTTTGCGATAATAGGTACTATTCGTCTTAATTCAACCTCATTTGTAGCTTCGGTTTCTTGAAGTACTACTAACCTCACTTTCTATAATGCAACTATGCAGAAGAACAAATTTAACAGTTTTTAAACTAATACATATACTGCATACTTTTCAGGACGACTAAAATTTCTTGAATCGCGGCAAAAAATACATTATGAACCCTTTAATAGATTCGCTGATAGTAATTCTAAAATATAAATATTCCAAATACAAGTGCTCTTTTTTTCTTATATAAGAACCTTTTATATAACAATGTCAGGCAGAAAATCGGCAAAAATGTAAGAACACACTCGAGGCTGAGGAATGACCGAGAACATTTTTCTCACATTACGGCATAAAATCATGGAATTGGCAAATGGTCGATAGTGGAACATTAATTGCGATTGGATTACCCAATTGCAGGACCCATTATTTTCTTTTTACTCTTGCATATCTAAATATAGAAGCTTGCATCTTCTTTGACTCCGACATACAATGTGCCAACAGTGACTAATTTTTGTTTCATAAACTAAACATGGTACATTATATTGAGAACATTATATAGTACATTATATTAAGAACATTGTATAGTACATTATATTAAGAACATTTTAAGAACATTTGAGGCTAAAATCCCCAAAATATTTAAGAACATTCAGCCTCGGTTCAGAAATAAGACGTTCTTATATAAAAAAGAGTATGAAAATAGGCGATTTATCAAAAGCACAAGTGAAAAGTCCAATCAACAACAACAGCTTATTTGACCCGAATTTGACATGTACATGATAATTAATTTAGAGCTTGATAAAAGTTACAGGAAGATTATACACTGTACAATAAAAATCAGTACATTAATGATTCTCTTTTAAAACTACTAAGGATGCAGGGCGTATAAAAATACTATAAGGGCTTGTCTGAGTTACACGCTTGTCTAATCAGCTTTTATGGTGTGAAGAATCCGGCCTTTTCATATATTCAAATGTCCTACCTTAGTGGTACCAATACCTTACCTAGAGTGGATGGATGGCTGAAGAGATAAATGAAAAGAAGTCAGAGATAAGCGGAACGAAAATTGCATTGTGCACATAAGAACATAAATTGCGATCAATCATCTGAAGACTATTTGCGGAGGAAATAACATAATTACTGAATCACAACACATTCCCTTTTCAACATATTTCTATCCTTAAATAGATTGAACAAAATATGAAATCCAAATCATTACCAAAATGAGAACCCGTAGTACTTTGTTACATCGTATCCATCTTGGTATTGTGAAAACTGGTTAAAATCCTTGTTTTCCATTTTATCCAGGCTGCGAGTGAGCTACTAGAACATGGAGCAAGTATAAATGTCGAGGACAGCTTCGGGAGGACTCCTCTACATCACGTGACTAGCACGACTTGTAACCCTGACGTCATTGCATTCTTAATCAGCCGCGGGTGTAATGTGGCACACCAAGATCATGCAGGAAAAACATGTCTTCATCTAGCAGCTGGATGCCCTAGCGTCAGTAAATCGGCAGTAAAGCAACTTACAAGAAACGAGGAATCTGTAAATGCTGCAGATAATGATGGCAGAACCGCTTTGCACGAGGCTGTAATACATCAAAACACAAAGCTATTACAAGTGAGAGTCACTTCATATATTTATTTACCTTTTAATTCAATAAGGCCATCCCCACTTATTTTTATGCTTACAGTCCAACGACCTACCAAAATTTTATAAAATTTGCCGCACTGAAACATAAAAAAAAGAAAAAGTTAATAATGTACGTAACATGCTGATACAAGTTGAGTTTGTTTTATGGCCCAAGTAAATCATAATTCTTGTACCCAGCATGTCGAACCAGTTGTTTTGTGTTTCAACTCGGCATTTACGCTACAAAGCAATAAATTTACGATAAAGAAAAGCACTAGATAAGTTAAAATAAAGCGATCTTTTGTAAATATTACGCACGCAAGAGACTAAATATCCGATATTTTTTCACCTTTTTTTACCCGATTAAACATAAAGATAAGTTTCAGTAAATAAACAATAAACATGCATATGATAAATCTTCGTAAATGCATCACAAAGACGTTTCCCCTCAAACCATGGGTACGGGAAGAAACATAGTATAAAAGTCATGCCAGAGTTGTCCTGCTTACACTTACATTCATTAGAGTCCTGATTTTGTCTTCCTTCTACAGAGTTTGTTGGACGCAAAAATCGACGTTTGCATGAATCGTATGGCGGTGTTAGAATCTGGCGAAAACAAACACTCTGCCACGCCACTGCACCTCGCCGTGTGGCGTCAAAACCTTGACATGGCTAAACTATTAGTTCAAAACGGAGCTCAAGTGAATATCCCGGATGAGTTGGGTAGGACGCCGTTTTATTACGCTGCAAAAAGTGCCTGGACAATTGGGTTGGTCTACTTGTTGAGTAACAGTGCTGACCCTGTAACATTGACGACTAATAAGACCACTGCACTCCATTTGGCAGCTGGTTGTAGTGCGGACTCAACCCAAGTGATGCTAGTTCTACTGAGCCAAGGTGTTAACGTGAACTCTGTGGACAGTGAAGGAAGGACTCCCCTCCACTGCGCTTGCAGGAAAGGGAATCCACGAAACATTGAATTTCTACTCACTTATTGCAGTGATGTGAAAATGGAAGATACCAAAATGGGAGCAACTCCGCTGTACTATGCGTCTGGCAGGCGCGAGTGCCTGCAGGCAATTGACCAACTAATCAAAATGGGTAGCGATGTAAACTCAAAGACCAACAACGGTAACACTGCTCTGCATCGCGCCATCGCTTGTGACTGCGACAGCATCGCCAGATTGTTGATACAGAACGGAAGTGACGTCACTAGTGAGAACCATGTCGGACTTTCTCCCTTTAATATGGCCACTTTCAACTATCACAACAATTCAAAAATGTTGCAACTCTTTGTGCGCAAGTCATCTTACTATTCTTGTTAAGAGTTTAAAGGACAGCAAAATGCCCAAATGTGGTGATTGGGGAAAGCAAAGAATTTGTTTGAAAAGATCATGCTATTTCAATACTTGGACAAATTCAAGTATGACAATTGGTTATCGGCATGTAATACAACAGGCAGCCGGCCGCTGTTTTTAATGTTTTTGCTAATTTCCAGCCGCGTACCAGGAAGCATGTGTGTTTTAACTAGTCAGTTCCGTTATTTGGATATAAGAGTGTCAATGAGTTCCTCATTTGTACGACTTGTAAAACTCCAGCTGCTAAGGAGTGCACCATCAGATCTTCCGGGGAGCGGACTGACCAGCCTGCGTTGCAGCCGGTCCGGCTTTGTTTTGTCAAACAGTGATTTCTCAGCACTGCCAAACAAGATATCTTGTACTCAGCTGTAGTCTGAATGCGACCCGAAAAACATAATGCACAAAGAAATTGTCAACCCCCTCCCCTGAGTCTGGTCCTAATATTAAATGGCAAAATAAAGAGAAACATGTTACCAATTGCTCAGCACTCAAGAAAATCCAGTCTCGTTCCTAATCTGCGTGAAAATACTGAACAGGATTATAAATATATCGTTTATTATTTGTGAAAATTTAATATCTTGAAATGTTACAATGAACCACGTTTTACAGTTTATGCTGGGTCAGTGCGCTGCCGGAAACTTCGCACATTCAGTTGTTTTAATGACGGCTTTTGATCTTCCTCATCTATAGACTTCATCAGCTACTGGCCTATGAAACAGAAAATCCGTCAACAGACATTAGCATCCTCTTTGAGTGTATGTGAATGGCATGAAAATCGCAAGACCACGATGAAGCTAGCAGCTGCTAATAAATGCAGCGTAGGATTTAACAAATTCCTGTAACTTTGAATAACTGGATGAACATTAAACTTACAAAGACAAGCCTTCTGGCCAAACATACACGCTCGACGGGGGAGAGGTAGTTTAAAAGATATCCGTTACCGTGTAATTGGTTGCCACGGTTTATACCATTTCCTGCCGTGAAATTTCTGCAATCTGATTGGTCGAGAGCAGTAGTATTACAGCGCATCGTAATTTTGAAATACCCCCCTACATGTGAAAATAAGTTTCCCGCCATTAGGGTATGTACCCTTGCCAGCTAATTTCCCGCCATTAAGCGATGTGCCCTTATGATAATTCAAAGTTATTCCAAATTTCATTCGCCTAACGATTCGCTTTCAAATATTACTCGTGGTGTTTATGCCAAATAAAGAGGTATACAATGACAACTTAATCGACCTGAAATATGTTGTCTGCCACGAAATGTAAAGTGCAGATAACTTCGTCACATTATGTCAAATAAAATATATTATTGTATAAACCCTAAAAAATTTGCACAATATTCTTGTAAAGGATTCAAAATATTAGTTTAATAATAGGCACCAGTTACTATAAACCATTTCGAAAATTCTAACATCCCTCGCAAAAAAGGTCTTGCCAGTTGGGGTTGAAAGGAATTTAATTTTTTGGAAGGTTGGAAGAAATCCATTCACGGCATTAATCCCGATATTTAGCTTTGATCCAATCGTTCATAGAACTATCGCCAGATAAGAAAAAGAGTTTAATCTGCAGCGCCACCCGCCTATTATTGAGTATTCTTGTCGTGATAAGCACACAATGCAAGTTTGTTGTTTGGTTTTCTTACAGTGGGCACAAAAGACAAAAAATCTAAAATTGGACAAGTTTATTCCCCAGTTTCTATTATAGTATATTTTGTAACATTCATGTTTGCAACTTAATGCAATTAAAATATCTTGTCGTTACAGTACGTTACTCTTCTCAGCGATGATATAATCCTAATCAACGCTGCTAATTTATTTTATCTGTTTTCCTACATCGTTCATGTGCAAGCGAAAACAGAACACGACTTCGAAATGAAATAATGGCACGAAACATGGCCGATATAATTTTGCGTTATTTGCCTGATAAGACCAATGACAGTGAAATTATAAAATACATCCTCAAAGAAATTATGTTTGGCAACCAAGGTATATTAACTTCGGTCATTTTTTTTCTTCCATATACGTAAATTTTAGACATTTTTCTAAAAAACAATTAGCTGACAAAAAATTAGCAAATTCCTCTTGGTCAGTTGAAAAAGAGGAAGTCGTTATTGATCAAGGAGCCTGCTCACTTGCTATAAATTCGTTTCAATCTTCTATCATACTAAACAACGTCCAAAAGTCTAATTCCTTAATTTCGAGTATTCTGGACACTCTATTTATATTTCAACACTCTGCACCTGCGTTGAAATTTCTTGGTTAAACCTAGGTAATTAGCAATTGAAAGTACAATATTTATACCTCACATACCTTACCAGAAACAACAAATAGTTTTGATTAAGAGACACTTTGCAGCTCGAAATAAACTTGGTTGCTGCAAAATTCGTTTCTAGACACTTATGTGGGTAAACTAAATCATTAATTGATGGACGCATTCGAGCGCCCTTCGTTTTCTAAACTGTATTTTAATTTTCTCATTTTACGGAGAATAGCAGATGAATATCCAATTTTAAAATGTCCTGAAGACATCGACGTTTTAGAGTCTCCAACTTCTTTTTTCTCAGCGACATAGACCACTGTTCCAATGAACTCTGTCCCATAAATTGGTTCCTCGAAACCAAATATCAGTTCTGTTCGACCGATCTTTTCTTTCGTTTGACAAACCATTTTTCAATCTACGTAGGTCAATGAATTCCAGCGCCGTCAGCATCTGCGTTGTAGTAATGGAAGCTCCGCAGGCGCTGTGTCTGACCTCTCAATCAGTTGACCATCTTGCCACGCCTATCACAATCAGAAGGTCAATGCAACAATCTTCACCAGATGACAGATAACCACACATCATCCCAGTACATACGGGTAACTGGTACAAATACATTCCTGTTTACAGGCCACTTTTGACACTAAAATCTCTAATAGCAACCATTCCTGAAGGAAATGAGTTAGGATGTGTTTCTGCATGTCGCCAAGGCACAGAGCCTGTGCATCACGGTAAAGCGGACAACAGGTAATGGATAACAGGTAACAGGTAGCACATAATAGGAAACAGGGAGCAGATAACTGGAACAGGTAGCAGATAACAAATAACAAGTAACGGCTAGTGGATAACAAGTAACAGTTAGTAGGCATAGATAGCAGGTGAGGTAACGGGTCGCAGTTAGCAGGTAAGAGGTAGCGGATAACAGGTGACAGCTTGTCAATAACAGGTAATAGGTAACAAGCAATGAGTAACGAGTAGCGGATAACAGATAACAACTAGCGGATAACAGGTGACAGCTTGTCAATAACAGGTAATAGGTAACAAGCAATGAGTAACGAGTAGCGGATAACAGGTGGTGGATAACAGGTAACAGGTAACAGGTAATAGGTAAAGGATAGCAGGTAATAGGTAATGGATAACAGGTGACAGGAAGCAAATAATAGGTAACAGGTAACGCAAAGTATGTGTAATGGTGGGGTGGAGGGTAATGCGGGAGGTACGAAATTTTCCAAGTTCTTGGGGGTGCGAATCAAATTTCAAGGTATTTAGGGGTACGAAACAAAAGTGAGCCTAATATTTGGAGCAAATCAAAGATTCAAAGAGTCACTTAAACAGTCACTCTTGATTCATAAAGGCAGACTTCTTAAAACATAGTATTATTGTGTTATTCTGATGTAGAAATGCTCTGAGAATCTACATGGATGCCATCGCCCTTTGGAGGTGGAGATTTAAATGTTGAACCAGAACCTAAAGCCAAAGAAAGACAACATGGTAGCTAAGAGCAGGTAACAGGTAGCGAATAGCAGTTCGTTTACTCGTTACTACGACCAGCTACCTATGGAATAAACTTGGCGAGTTGCATCATAATGACTACATTATTGTCTTTGCTTATTTCAAACGATTGGTATCTGTAAGGTACTGACCCCTCAGCAGCACCCACGTATCAACAGGACTGACCCCTCAGCAGCACCCATTTATCAACAGGACTGACCCCTCAGCAGCACCCACTTATAAACAGGACTGACCCCTCAGCAGCACCCACTTATCAACAGGACTGACTCCTCAGCAGCTCTCACTTATCAACAGGACTGACCCCTCAGCAGCTCTCACTTATCAACAGGACTGACCCCTCAGCAGCACCAACTTATCAACAGGACTGACCCCTCAGCAGCTCTCACTTATCAACAGGACTGACCCCTCAGCAGCACCCACTTATCAACAGGACTGACCCCTCAGCAGCAACAACTTATCAACAGGACTGACCCCTCAGCAGCAACAACTTATCAACAGGACTGACCCCTCAGCAGCTCTCACTTATCAACAGGACTGACCCCTCAGCAGCACCCACTTATC
>JANSTR010208590.1:0-14891 GCA_025434805.1 Antipathozoanthus remengesaui | reverse complement strand
CAATTTATTTTGCAAGAAATCCCTATATTGGTAATTTTTAGAAAAAATTCAAAAACGTTCCCCATGTTTCGTTATATTTTTTGAAGAACCAAAATAGGGTGACAAATTCCAGCAGGCCTTAAAAACGTGTTAACTAATAAGGAACCGCTACCAGAAAGACGACACGCAAGACTCAATGGCTGGTCTAACTAACTTGTTTCGAACATTAAGGGAACAACCATTAAGTGTTTTGCCATACATGTACAGGCGTTAGTTTAAACGATGACAACAGTTTATGCCAAAGCAACAACTCATGTTTCCATCACGAAATCTGGCAGAACTTTGACGCCATGTAACTTTCTATCGTGCAGTAATCACGTTCTTGATCACGTGCTGTTATTTCAAGGTAACGTGACCAATAATCGACCATAAAAACCCGCGGTTTGTGGAGTGAGAGCTAACTATGCACACACATAGTAAGTATTTGATAAACCTTTCGCTACATCCATTACAGGGCTATGAAAACATCTCGTGTTCTGCCGACGAGGAAAACTGCCTTACTCAACATCGCCCCATTGTCGAAACTGCCGAGGATAAACCCCAAATGGGCCCGCATATTTCATCAGTGAGTCAAGTTACTGCTGAAGATAATGTCCAAGCGCACCATAATACATTACTTGACGAAGGAGCTCCTGAGGGACGAAGACGCGCTGAGCATAAGCAGAGCTTGAGTGACATTTCGTAATGTTAATGTAACAGAAGCTGTAAAGTTCAGGAGGACAGAGACTCGAAAAAGGGAAGCCAAGAAACAGAAGAAGCTCAATCCATCCGTCTATGGGGCGGTTGAAAATTTCAAATGAGTTAGGCTGTGTTATGATGAGCTCCACCGTGAACGTTTCTTCTCTCCTTCGGATCATTCACCTGGATTACGGTGTAGTTCCCAGCGAAGAAAACCAATTACAATTTGAACTGACCGGTCCAAAAAAAACATGACTGGGACCGTCCACACAAATGGTTCTAGAAAGCAACGCTAAATTTAGATCAAAGAACAATACACAGTCATTAGTGAGTACAAACTGTGGTGCGATTCAGATAATGTATTTTCCTAATCGCATTGTTTCTTGGAAGAAATAAAGTCACACTTATCGTGCAAAGAAGATTGTTAATGATGGATTGTCTAAAACACTCAGTTGTGCACGGCCTTCTGGGACCGTTTGGGTGGACAGACCCAGTCCTATTTTTGTTTCTGGATCGGTCAATATGGAAAACAATCCTAACTTCAAGAGTTTTCAAGTCCTTGAAAACGAAAATCAAATTTCAAGGACTTTGATGGCTGGACTGAACGAATCTTGACTGGAACTTGAATAGCAATTCGAAAAGTATGACATTCTTTTTATTTACTATTTGTCTTCGTGTCTTTTTAATAGTAGCAAGATCTCCTTGCATAGGACGATACAGTAGGCACATCAAAACCTCTACAGGAGCCTCCATTTCGTACCTTGCAGCTTGTTTCACTCCCAACACTGCCCCCGGTAGAAGTAGCTGTGAAGGGATAATGAGCGTATTGCAGTTCCACAAACTCAAATACACAACTTGTACTTTTTACGTTAGCAATCCTGTCAACCATATTAAAACATACATAGGTTTTGAGTTCTAAACCAGATGCCCTGCTAACACTGAACAATATTGAAATACCAGTCTGCAAATAAAACTTCCAGTTCTGAGGAACTAAGGATAAAAAGAGCCCTTTCAAGTACATCTAGAGCACTTTGATATTTTTCGCACATATAATGAAATTAGAAAGTCAATACTAGTTTGTTCTGTGCTCAATATAACGTACCAAAAACCCGGAAGAGAAAGCGAGTTCCAGACACTACATCAGTTAGATAAACAAACGTAACTAGTTTCATTCGGGGGTGGAGAGATACATTCTTTACGAAATGATTGAATTCAAGCATTTATTTGAAAAACCAACCTAGTCTCTAATTCTAAATTTAGTTTTTTGCGAGTATTTAAGGCAAATTATACTGGTACCGATAACATTGTTAAGAAACTCTACCACATATCAATATACTAAGACATGTGAAACTTGGTTGATTATTGACTCAAATGGAAGAGATAAGGCAATCTCTCGGTATTGTCAATGAAAACTCTACCACATATCAATATACTTACTGTTTGGATTAACGTGACTCAAAGGTGCCTTGATGGAAATGTTCTCAATCGGGATTCCTAAAGCATAGGCAGCTACTTGTGCGACCTGAGCAAAAGGGACAAAACCATCAAGGATTGTTCACACTACACAATGGGACAGTGCGACAAAAATATCTCCACTCACATTTATGTGCACTGCAACAGTTAATCAACAAACGTTCACTCACCTCCGGTCTCCGCGATACAGAAACATGCGGTGCGAAGTCGAGGCTATTGCCGGTCGGTCGGCCTTACCTACCAGAAAGCTCCGATAGATTCTATCGCCTGAGCTCGCAAGCAAAGGCTTGATGGTCCTTCGTCAAACGCAATAAAACCGAACGCAATTCTGGCTTGACAAAACAATTTTCCACTGGGTTCAGAGTTTTGTGTTCTTGAACAAGACCATTTAATTGACTCACTCCAGTCTAATCAGCTGTATAACTGTATAAATTCAGGCGCACTCGGTTTGAAACCAAATCGGAGAAGAAACTGGGTTTGAACCAATTGTAACCACGTTCACTTGATCATGTACAATTGTGGCCCAGTGTTGGGTTTGAAGTCAGGAAAACCGGGTTCGAGCACATATCGGAGTAAAAACTGGGTAATATTTGTGAACAGTGTCGCATGTTTCTCTGGACAATAAAATGCGGAATAACGCCAATAGCGGGGCACTCGAAAAGCAGAGACAAAGCGCTTTCACTCGTTTTCTGTTAACGTTTCTCTCGTGTCAAGACGTCATTCCGTGTTTGTGATTGTCCAGAGACATGTAACACTGTTTCATAGCTTTGTTAACACTATTCAACATCACACAACACCATTCAACATCAAACACCATCATCAAACTATACTGGATCAATATAATGTCACATGCATGTTGTCACGATGCACTGTTCGTTGTGCATGATGCCATTGTTAAACTCACCATTTGAAAACCAGCTCTGATTCAAGACTAAATATAATAATCTTTACACTATATAATCCTGCACTATATATAAAAAAGTTAATACAAAATCCTACACGCTAATCGAGGCGGGAAGGAAAAAAACCTTTTCAGGGGTTGAAATAGGAAAGAAAGAAACAAGGAGAAGATGTATAGAAGCTTAAGCTAACAAGTTAGAAACTGTAATTTTACAAAAATTAACCATTGCAAAATAACAAATTGCAGCTGATGATTAATATCTATGGAATATTTTACTATCTGAGTAGATATGTCTACACAAGCATCCTCCTCAACCAAATTCTTAGCAAGTAGTCAAGTTGGCTCATATAGAAATGAGAGGTCATGAGAACCCGTACTTTGACCGAATGAAAGGATGGAGGAGGACGCTCAGTGATCATAAACCAACTGGACGTACCTTGACATTAATTCCTTGCCCCATCTCGATGCCTCCGTGTGCAATGGCCACAGTTCCATCAGTCGCGTATATTGACACCATCACAGTGTGTCGGCACCAATATGGACGAACATCATGCCGCGTTGCAACAACCGATATGCCACGCTTCCGCCATCGGTTTAACTACGATATTGATTAACCATGTTTTCGCTTGGAAACACAAGTTTACACTAACAAAACGCTTACAGTAACAACAGGGATAGAACTTAGAATTTGGTTTACAAGACAGTCGGACTAGTAAGGCCAAGTAAACAAAATAATTGATCAGCGTCCTTTTTCCAGAAATTTTAGGTCGGGAGGGAGGTTGTTTTTGACTTGGAAGTCTTGATGCTAAAATACAATAAAACATATCCCTACTTATTGTCGTTACTGCATCGAAGTGTTCAAGCATACCATATCATACATAAACATCATATTGGAATGCAGAAAACATAATGTTTTAATCGAATAACAAATTTAATAATTATATAATGCTTAAAATCATGAGAAATTCTATTTCCTGATCAGGCTTTGATGTAATACACCTAGTACAAACCTTTTTAAAAAGAACTACACTAAGCAAATTTTTACAATGGTCACTGGTCAGCACGGTTACATATGAGAAGTACTGGTATAAACTTTTTTTTATGGCTTTTATTCCGTTTATGGACCAACCTCGTTCCCACTGAGGCTCTTCCCTCACCCAGGAGAAAGTCCCTGGTTGGGTCTGGTCATGCGGCACCCAGATTCTGGGTGGTAACAAATAAAATAAATGTAATATAATTTATTGGTGCTTAACCCTATTCGGCCTGGGCTTTTTGGAGTTTGTGGGCCTGTGGGGGGCTTCAAAAGCTCCCCCTATGTAACTCGGAAAGTACTAACACTTATATAATGCTATGGAATTTGGAGGTGAGCTTAAGATCACTTAAAACTAATTAGATTGCACTAATTAAATTAGGGCTGTGACATCACAGTTACATGATAATGATGTCATATTTTCAAAAAAATTGTGTTTTGTGAACCTTTTTTGTTATCTTTGCTTACACTTAGAAATACTAGAGAAATCAGTATATTAAGATACTTGAGCAATAGATGAGACAATATAATCGGTTGTATCTGCATTATATTCGTTGTACTCATAGAAAACTAAGAAGCGAAAGGAATGTGTTAAGGGAGTAGCATAGCGAATGTCTGGTCATTAAATCTTATTATTTTCCCTGTTGTTTCAACAAAAATAGGTTCAAAAGTACTCACACATGAAAGAAACACAAGAGTTTAAACTAATTATATGAACTTAATTTGATGATATCTTACTGGTATGACTTCATTTGCTTCCATTTTAGATTTTCCATTTTTTGTATTGTGACATCACCAGTGACGTCACAACTCATTAAAAGTTTCCTCTCTTAACAAAGATGATCTCCATAGGTATAAAATAAAACTTCCAAGAGTTGTAATTAAAATAAACTAAGAAAAACCAAGAAATATTATAATTGCTTGAAACATATCACTTAAAATGTGCTTGTCATGGCAACATACAACCAACCCAAGACACACATTCAACCCCATTAATGGTTTCCCTGATAAATTTTAGGAAAAGTCCCCAGATTTGAAAGGGATACCATAAATTGTCTAAAAGTAACATAATTTTAAAGTTGGCACAGACATCAAAAGCCCCCCCCCCCTCCCCTCCCAGGCTGAATAGGGTTAAGATTATTTTTTGTTCTTATTTAGTCTGGTTGAGAGGGGAACTTGAATGTTTTATTTTCATAGCACAATGTTTTTCAGTGTGATACATAATACATTCAAAATGTTGGGCAATGCCTTTCGATATCATTCTGATCAGGCTACAATAAACAATTAATGCTAATATTTAGTTGAATGTTGCCTGATTTCAGTGGTTGCACATGCAGTAAAGAAAAGACACATATCAGGGAGTAATGATGAAGCTACTACAGGTGATATT
Source organism: Antipathozoanthus remengesaui (assembly GCA_025434805.1). Classification (NCBI taxonomy): domain Eukaryota; kingdom Metazoa; phylum Cnidaria; class Anthozoa; order Zoantharia; family Parazoanthidae; genus Antipathozoanthus; species Antipathozoanthus remengesaui. The sequence continues at coordinate 9,380 of JANSTR010208590.1, read as the reverse complement.
AATATATGTACTAGTTAACACTTTCTTGCTTTGGTTTTTAAAACTCAAATTTGCTGTAGTTTCTGAAAATTCTGAATGTATGAATTTGTTGAAACACTTAGCATTTTCTGACTCTTCCTTTTAAGATAAGTAAAATGAATTGTCACCATATAGGTTTCAATATAAATCTTGATAAGGATATCTCAAATTAAAAGGTAACCCTTGCATGGTATATGTGAAACTTCCTTCTTTTAAAGGCTTTAACCTTTTCAGCCGCGGCAACTTACTGCTTCTTGTTACAATATTGACACCAAACAAGTTATTATCAAATGAATATTATGGACATGATCACAGACAGCAAACTGTCAGAAATGAATAATCTTACTTAGTATAATTATATTAGAACAGACAAACTACATGTTCCTGAAATAAAACACAAATCAGTTAGCCTGATCATCAGTAGGATACCTAAAATGTGTGCAAAAGTATATAAAGAAATGCTAGACATTTAAGCTGCATATCATCTGTTATTTTGGGGGGTGGAATATAATGGCTGTGTTAACCCTCAGGTGAACACATCAAGTTATATTATTTTATACTGATTTACATCATAAGTCTGTTTAGCAATTAAGGAAGTTTGATTTAAGACTAGTGTACAATCATGAATGTAGTTATCAGACAAGTTCTATCAGTAATATGTCATTCATAATTTGCAGTTGAGAGGCTCTTTCGACTTGTTGGATCAGTGCCTGAATATGACCATAAGGGAGGAAGTGATATTTTAGTAAGTGCAAGAAAACAGCTATTGACTATCATTAATTACATTATTATTCAAGTAGAATCTAGTACCCTCAATTATGGATACATGCATAATAGACAAGACCTCAGAAACAGGAACTGGAACCATCAAAGCTCAGATTCTTTTACAAATGAAATGTTGCTAGAACTTAATTAGTATTAAGAGTAGTAATAATAGTAAATGAATAATTTAACAATAATAATTATCATTAACAGTACCAGTAGTAATATTTATCCCAGAGTCAACTCACCATGTACAGTTTGTAGCTTTGTAGAAATATATGTATGGATTAATAATAATATTAAGTATAATAATAATAACTAATTAAAATAACAACAACTGAGATTTAGTTCAGAATTATATCAATTGTGTCATTTTTATTTCAAGTACCAATATATTTTGTAGTACCTCCATTATCATTTATCATTGGTGACTGAAAGTTAACTGTAATAATTATACAATCATGTAAGATTTGGTTTCTTGTTGATAAACTCTTTACAGCACAAACTCAAAGAAAAACCAATCAGCCATCAGCAAATGGGAAAATCTCACAAGAAGTCACTTCAAATAATTCAAGATAAATTAAGGAAGGACAAAAAGGTAATTGTTGTCATCTTCCTCCTGGCCATCCTACCATCCTAATAACCTGGCCAGGGAGGAGTTTGGATTATTCCCCCCCCCCCTTGGGTGTAATCTGCTGTGAAAAATAGCTTAGTTAAATCTGAGGAGTTTGTGGATTTGATTCTTCTAGTGCTAATTACTACATCAATGGCAGAAACTGAATAGTTGAACCATTACCATTTCTTAAATTGCCATAAGAATCCTAGGAATGATTTCAAAATCTTTCAGTAGCACAGTCTGAGCAATACCATCAATTTGAAATTCTGCTAAGACTGATAAGTAATGGGTCTTGATAAGTTGATCTGACAGTCTTTTCTGATCTGACAGGTCCTCAGTCAAGAAGCTAGGTTCAGGATTGTTTCAAAGCAGCGACCATTCAGTGACAACAAAACAAGGTAAATAGGAATGGCATTTCAAGTATGTTACAACAGCAATTACTGTATTGTTTGAAACAACTAGTGCAGGAGCCTGGAACGTATAATTAACACTTATCGTCAATTATCCACACATGTATAGGTTTTGGTTTGTTCCTTAATTTAGCTCTGTTCTGAGTGTGTGAAGCAGATCTTGTGAGGTCTTCCTCTCTCAGACTGTCCCTGCATCTGGAGACAAGTGATCTTCTTCATAATCCAATAAACACTCCTCATGACATGCCCAAATCATCTAAAGTGTCTACATTAGATAGCAAGATCTAGTTCAGCTGAGCAAACTTCTTACATGTGATAATAAAATAATAAAAGCAAGAGACTACTAGTAGCCTCTACTTGTGCCGGTTTCATTGTTCTTTGTTAAGAGAGAATCACTCTCTTATTATTCAATCTCTTATTTTTCTGTTTTGAAATATGATACAATACTGTTATGATGTTAAGGTTACTGTCAGAACACCTAGGAGTATTTTTAGTTTTTGCCCAATATCTCACTTGACAAATCAGGCAAAACCCTATAAGCCTGTATACCACTGGAAAGATTGAGCAAGATTCTGTTTGAATTTTCAAAACTATTTTACAAAATTTTCAGTTGTAAGAAAAAACTGTTACATTGATTCCAAACTAAAATTTATATGCATGGAGTCAAAGTCACTCAGATTTCACTTTCCACGGTCATTTGTTCTTGCACAGTTTTTTGCCATCAAATGATTGTTTGAGAAAAATCAGTATGTTGATCCAGTTCCAGGCCCATTAGTAATTATGTGACGTAAGGGGAAAACAAGCTGATGTTTAGAGTATTAGCCCTTCGTCGAAGCACCAGAAAAGTAATATCGGTTTCCTTTTGTAACTGTAAAACAACCAATGGTAAAGTATTCAAAAAGAAACTTAATCCGGGGTCAAACAAGCGAGTTCAAACTCTCATCTTATCAGCATCCTTTTGCAAGAACATTGAGGATGAAACTTACACATATCTAGAACATTGAAACCCGTTATTACAGAAAATCTTAGCTAATTTTTCCTGAGATAGTACACATGCTTCCCCCTCTCCTAAGAAGCCTCACCAATTAAGATACTCTATTGAAAACATTTTAAAAATGCTAAGGTGAAGCCCTTGGAGCTCTGGCAAATATTCCTGAAAAACTGTGATAGCTCTATTGAAATTTTGCAATTCACTGGCCCTTAACTGAAGACCTGATTTGAAAACCATCAATGCAAAGAGATTGAAGAAGAACTTAAGTGCAGGAGTCAAACTAGCATTAGGAGTTGGTTGATAAGAGTTGAAACTCGCACTCTCGTTTCACATGCCTGCCAACTCCTTATTGCGAGTCTCGTGCACCCTTGTTAACTTTGAACATGTTGAAAATTGAGGTGAGAGTTAGCGACTCTGTATCAACTCCCATGAACTCTAATCTCTTTTTACTGTGCACATGAGAGTTGAGCAAAACTTGCATCCAAATTTCATCACTTTATTCTCATAAAACCCTTACACTTGTTTGTCTCCAGCTTCACGCATGATGTTATATGTGTGTGGCATCCAAATGAGACGATGTTTCAAAAGGCTTCTCAAAATTAATTGAACTTTAGCTGATCTTTTTGCTTCTTTCATGTTTCATTTATTTGTAAGGGTGGTTTGGGTTTAACAACGTTTTGTTATGAATTGATATCAATTCACCATTCACCAGTTGTTTTTTGTGCATCATTCATCTGATTCATTTGGACCAACTCTTCACTTACGGAAGAAATGCAGAGCGAAATTACACCATCACCATGTATAGATTTAACTAAACAATGTTTACTTTGATGAGCGATGGTTGCTTTTTATCCAAAGCAGCGATGTTTATGCATTTACGACTTTACATGTGAAACCTGCATTTAATTTGTTCCTTTAGATGATATTATAGTAAATGAATGGAGCGACCAAATCTGCAGGGTATATGGGGGGTCCAAATCCACGAGCAGATGTGGTTCCCTCGGACCAAATCTTTGAGGGGACCACATCTTCTTGGGACTAAATCTGCTGGTCCTCCTAACCTCCTGGTTGGCAGTCGTCTTACCAACTATGCTGACCTTGCACATATTCATTATAACAATTACTAGACTCTGTGAATGTTCTCAGCAGTGCTGATGCAGGAGCCAGTAAACAGTTGTCTGGTATGGACAGTTGTACTAAACAAGACAAGCCTTCAGGTGATGAGGAGATGGATGAAGAAGTTCAAAGATTGTTTAATGTGTATGATGTGGTGAGAGATCTAGACAACAAGGCAGCTGATCAAGAAAAGTAAGCTTTTGTGCAACTCATAAGATGGCAGTAAAGCGATATTAATTTACAAGCAGGGGACATTTTACAAAGAAACAATTTGTTTGATTGTAAATGTAACCATCATCATCAACCATGCTTAGATTGTTTGAATGACGTACTGGAAAAAATAACGATTTTTGAGAATGAAATCTATGGACATTGGATGTTGCTGTGCACATGCGCATTTCTTTCAAGCTCGCTACTTCTTGATAAAAAACGATTATTTGCATAAATTTGCACTTTTTTATTATAACAATAACAGATTTCTAATCTTGATGTTTCTTGTAGAAAAAGGAGGAAAAAGGTTAAGGAAGAACTTCAACACACTAACGCAATCCTGTGCAATTCTACCAAGATGATAAGGGAAAAGCTATCAGTGACTGAAGGTAAGGTTGGGAGTGAGCTGATTGAATCCCCACAGATCAACTTGGGAAAATACTATTATGGTGCCACAGTTGCTATAAGTATAGAGCTCTAAGAATTAGTAGTGCCGTTGATACAACTACTTACAGGTCAAACTCTAAGTAAATAGTTTTTTTTAAAAAACTATTTGACGAAAACAATTTTCCAAGCTGACATTTTGAGCACAAGCCCTTCGTCGGAGCATCATTTAGATAATCATCTTGCACTTGAAATGTCAGCTTTCTTCCAAATTTACGACGTGGAAAATTGTTTTCGTCAACCTTGGTTGATATTATAATACTTACAGGTCAGTCACTGATCAGTTAGCTTGATCTTGTTTCATTTTCTTCTTTAGTCTTATCTCAAGTTTATTTACACTGCTAAAATCTATCTTTTTATGTGTTTTACAATGTTGAACATGATATCTGTTTCTAAATGTAAAAATGCTGTTGAAGCTTCTTTTTAACCTAACCGCCAAAATACACTACAATTAATATTGTTAGTCTTTCTAGTAAGAATGATTCTCACTATTAACAGCAAATGTGTAGAAGTGACCTTGCTACCAGAAGTACATGGACACAAAGTCTGCACTACACTATATCATTTGATATAGATGCATTTTCTAAAGGATTCAGTCAAAACTATTTTTTGCTGGCAAGACATGAGGAAATAGCAAATTTCTGTGACACAATTAAATCATTTATTCTCACAACAATTTCTCAATGAAAGCCACGGTTATGACAATCCGTCAAAACAAGTGTGACACTGGCTTCTTTCCTTAGGAAAGGAAAAGTGAGTTTACATTCGTCATCTTGAAGTAAACACTGGATTATGTTACATATCTCCAAGTTCCATTCTTAACGTACTTGACGAAATTCCGTGATATAGAGTGCAATATGGTACTAGAAATACGGAAACACCAGTATTCGAAGATGTCCATTGTTTCAATCTTTTAAGAGGTTGAAACCAACCGTCGTTGTTTGGTGAAGTGTGGATGAGGCATTGGACTGGACTCAGGGAGGACGATTGGCATCAAACTGTATAGGACTGGACCTCCCATTAATAAGAATGCTTGCCATGTTCCGGCTTGTAATATGTCTGAAAAAAGAAAGGCATATTAGAGAAAGCTCTAAAGCCCTAAGCTTTTATTGGCAGGCTGGCGTGGATATATACTCATATCATTTATTTCATCGCTTTCCATACGTTGACACACTTGTCCAAAAAATTGGATTTTTATGCCGTAATACGGACTCGAACCCAACGAACGGTTTTTCACTAGTTAAAGGAGTATCATTTTGTCATCAAGATAATGAAGTAATCATCCTGTCCGATTAACATTCCTAAGTGGTGACAATGACAAAAGCCATTCACCCAAGCAGTGTCACCACATGCCAAAACTTGTCCCCCCGATAATTTTGCCACATGTGCCCTTAAGAATTCCGTATTAAACTTTGAGAGAAAAAGTTTAGAAAAGAGACTCGCTTGTTTTGTTTGTTTGTTTTAACGCTTTTTAAAACTTCATAAAACAATAAGCATGCACTAGTTTTGACTCAAATCCTAACCTCACTTGACTGCCGATTCATCATGATGAAAAGTTGACCATCTGATGTTCACCTTATATAAATTAACGACCATTATTTTACAATTTCTTATTTTAAATGCATTTCTAGCGATTCCAGAAGCTCAAATTTTTAAAATTTTTGGGGGAGCATGCCCCCGGACCCCCTAAGAAATTCGCGCATTCAATGATTGTGGCAGTGCCCAGCCATTCTAAACTTGCTCCGCAGTCCCTGTTACTTACATCTTAAACAGTAATTAGTGGCCTGATTTACATCTTAAATGGAGACAGAATAAAACATGGCGAATACATTCACCAAAACAGTGCCACCGAATCCAAAGGGCATTCTTACTTACAGTTAGCTGGTGACGTTGTATCATTTTCAACTTACACTCCTAAATGGAGACATGCCAAACGAGTGTGGCATAGAAATAAATACACAAAGCGAAAATTTATTAACTTACTTACAGGATACGCACTTTGCAAATTGCAAACATACATACAACTCATTGTATAAATACACAATGACATAACATTCAATATCGAAATATGTGTAAAACAAATGTGCGAGCCATTAAGAAAGTTTCGTAGAGAACATTGAATGCGGTCTGTCAAACTTCCTTATTCCTAATTAGAGCTTGTAACATGTAGTAAAAGAAAATGCTTATTTAAGACAAGGAACCAATTTCTTCCTACGGGAACTGTGGTCAGTTATGTGGATCACTGCATTCAGCAGAGGATCATAAGGGCGTCTCATCACTCTGACATTGTCTTCTGTTTTTCTTTCCTTCGCTTTTCAGTGGTCATTTGAATCCGAGGTGAGGTATGAACTCCTTTTCAACCAATGGATCAACTGGCACACCTAAATAGTGACAGAATAGAACATGGTAAAAATTTCCACATAAATGGTGTCGCTGCTTGCAAAGGGTTATATACATCCTTGGAACTGTTAGATTCCTAGTGGTGACTCAATTGAAACACCTAAATAAACCATGGCAATAACATTCACCTAATTGCAGTCGCTGCACGCAAAGGATATTATTAGAGACACCTTTTTGGTAAGGCCATAAAAATGTTCAATTGAGATATGTGAATGGTGTTCAAATGTTAAACATGACAAAGCAACATTAACCTGGCCGTAGCCAGTATGAGGCGAAACTTGCTTCGGTAAAAATTTGCAGTTTGATACCAAGTTCAGTTGAAAATATATTAAAAAATCAATTAAAATTCACTAGGCGGAAGAATTATCTGACAATCCCTCAGTAAGAATTTTCTTCTGGCTACAGAGGACATTGTTACCTAATTAGTGATGACATGTCGCTCAATTTACACACCTAATAGTGACATGCAAAACACTTGTGGAATATCAAACTAAATTGTCAGTATCGCCAGTACCAGAAGAGGAATTCCCACAATCACACTGGCAAAGCTGAAAGAATACGACCTTTGTAATCATCCAAATTGGATGTTATAGAATGAGCAAATGAAGGCTAGTTGTTGGTCAATGTGAATGTCCTTTGAAGTGAGGAGAATTGTGTCTAATAGCCAGCATTTAACATTATGTCTAATAGCCAGGATTTAACTACAAACCAGAGTTCAGCCAACTCTGTCCTTAAGGTTCGCAGCATATCGAACATTTACCAGTCATAGAGAATGGATTTACTCCTTTTGTAGGTTTCTGTCTGTCCGGGCCCCATAGGTGGAAGGCGATCATCTTTCCTCGATAGCACAAAACTTTACATCCTCAATAAAGTGCTGAAACATTAAAAATGACCAAAGAACATGTGAAAAGCCATTCTGGAATAACCAAGATAGCCGATCGAGAAAAAGCTTCGTGCACTCTCACCGCCTTTTTTACCACAAAATATTTTGGTGGATAGATCCAATTGAGTTTAGTTTGTTACTGCCATCCTGAACATCTGTAGCACAGCTGAATTGAACCTCTGTAGTCGTGTTGTATAACAAGAGGTGAATCAGTATATGGTGTGAGAAAACTTACGAGTATAAGTTGAGACGCTTTCATCAACAACATTTGATAGGTCTGTGGAATGGAATGAATCAGTTTATGGTTTGATGAGACGCTTTGGTAGAGAACATTTGATACGGTTCATGGAATGCAATGAATCAGTCGACTTTGCAAGGAAACTTACGAATATTAAGTTGAGACACTTTCATGGACAACATTTGATGCGGTCTGTGGAATAGAATGCATCAGTCTGGTGTGAGGATACGCTTTGATGGACAACATTTGATTCGGTTTATGAAATGGAATGAATGAGTCTATTGTGTGCGAGAACTTACGTATATAAGTTGACACGCGTTCATGTACAACATTTGATACGGAATTTGGAATGAAATGAATCAGTCGATGGTGTGAGGAGATGCTTTGATGGACAATATTGGATACGGTCTATGGAATGGAATGAATCATTCTATAGGGTGAGAAAGCTTACGCATATTATCTGCGATTCTTTGATGGACAACACTTAACACAGTCTGTGGAATAGACGTTTATCCATTGGTCTAGTCTTTCAACCTCCCGACCTTATATCGGGGGACCTAAAATTTAATAATCTACGGACTTTTCGACAATAGTGGAGTTTGACATGGTGTTGTAGTCTGTTCCTGGTCACAAGTGGATTTTCCTTATATAAAATTGTAAAAGTTATTCAGCCGAGGGCTGCGAAGGGGATGAAAGTCGGCCATCTATTAATCCTCATCCATCAATCTTTAGATGAGGAAACAATTGTTGCCGTGTATGTGTGATGTGTAGCCAGCAACAGATAGGATACCTCGCCACTCTAGCCGCATCTTATGGGACACATTTCCTGTCCTCCACTTTCTTGTTGTTCCGTTTTTTTGAACGATCATTTCTTTTTGGTCGTCAAAGTCAGAGGCAAGCTCATCAGATATGCCCTTGTGTACAATTAAGCGGCCATATTAACTTTTGTCAACTAATTTTATGGCTTTTATCTGCTTTGATTTACTAGTTTTGTACCTTCCTGTAAGGCGCATAAATCTTTTCATGAGATCTCGCTTCAAGGGTGTCTGAAACGTCAACAGTCATTTCTCAAGGACACAGTGTTCAGGATCCAAATACTGAAATACTACTGGTTTCCTCTTCTCTTGCAAGTATATTTCTCAGGCCCTACCGTCATCCCAGCTTACTTGGCTATAGACATTTCTTTCGTAAACTCGTTTTCCATTTCTATTTTTATTAGATAATGTAGTTTAATGGATAAATTACAGTGCTGTAGGAATATCCCAATAAATTCCTTCTGAGCGAAAGCCCTA
>JANSTR010208479.1:0-14891 GCA_025434805.1 Antipathozoanthus remengesaui | reverse complement strand
GTGAATGCAATTTAGCGAATGATCTGGGAATACTCCGGGAGTACTCCGAGATAGCTCGTGCTAGTGTAAATGGGGTCATATGCACATAACATTTTGGCAGCAAAATGTCATGCTGGAACAAAATTAAAACTCTCCTGATCATTTTGATATTATTAAAAGAAATTTAAGGTGTAAACAAGTGGAGACAAAGGCTATTAGAACCCCATTAGAACTTGAAGTCACAGTGTTCCTTGACTGACCCAAGTAACAGCTGTTTTCTCTTTTACAGTAACAATGATAACAACACAGAAATTTTATTGGCAGAGCTAAATACATTTAATGAGATGGAGAAATTTCCTCAAGTATACAAGCCTTTTACTAAAGAGGTGACGAATTGTAAAATTTGAGACTCACTATAAAGACATGAGACCCTTGATTTAAAGTCTGAGACTGAGACCCTAGCTATTTCTGTAAATCTGAGACTGAGACTCTCAACTCAACTAATAGTACTAATCATGTGTTATAATGTTTAAACTGAATAGAAACTAAAGAGTAAAATCTATCCAGTACCGCTCCACATTCCTCATTACCCACAATGTCGACTTCTACCGAAACAATACACTTTAAAACGGGTCAGGAAAAAACAAGATTTCGAGACTCAATATAAAACAATTACCAGTACCAGATTTTAAGACTGTACAAATACTTTGCAAAACTCACAATTTTTAGGTACCATTTACAACCCCTTATTTTTAAAAGCTAGTTGAATTAAATACGCTTTCTGTCTCAATATTTTGCAAATAATCTCCAAAGGAGGTCACAGATAATGACCAAACATAATTAATAATATTAAGCTTTCAAATAATATAGATTTTAAGCCATTTTAAATAGGTTTCTTATATCTTTATACAGAAATTATTTTGAAACATCAATAAAACTGGTCGCCTTACAAGAAGGAATTTATTGTACCGAGACAGCAAAGTCAAAGAGAATCTGATGATATAAATAAACTATAAACTATAAAGCTGCCAATCTAGGAATGCATAGACGACAGTTTCATTTCGGTTTGTATCATAATCTTCTGTCTTTACAGTAAATTTGTTGTGTCAATGTTGAAAAGCTCTCCTTTAAAGACAATACTTGTCTTTAATTTAAATGTAGAAATTACAGCAGCTCTACTAAATTTAATCCGCAATGGTGGCAGCGATTGCACCGATAGGGAAGTGCCAGTGCAAAATACAGATACCTAGATACAGTCATGTAATGTGTGCAGTGCAGTTAATGACTATTTACATCAGAATGTTACAAGCATACCAGAAAAGCAACAAGGTGGCAATAAAAATTGTTTAGCAAGTCTGAATTTTGCTTACTTCAAACCCGCGCTTGACAAATTTATCAAACGATAACTAACTTCAAATTTTGTATCGAGACATTTGTTTCCAAAACAAAAATGATAGCACAGATGTCACGACAAAACAAACACGACTTTAAGCAAACATATACATTTTACTAGATTATGCCCCGCAACTGGTGCCGTCTCTAGCAATGACGATTCGTGATTCTTCTACAGATTTCTAGTTTGCGTGACTGAAGCTATATTTATACGTACCTTCCCCAACGCGAATGATCTCCCCGACCTTTATCTGTAAAACAAAATAATAGCTTAGTTCGAGTCTACCCATCTATTTCTACTTTACCCAAAACAATCAAATGAATCTCAGATTTAACGAGAAAAGATTCCAAATTGTTCCACCTTTCCTTGGTCGTTGATAGGAGGTCGCCATTTTGATTTTGTTCTCGTTCCCAAAATAATGTTTCAGGGTTTGGATTGGTGGAACGATGCATTCAACCGCAAACTTGAAACATGCGGGCTCACGTGTAACAGTGTCCTGATCCAGACAAAATATGATCGAAATGTCCCAAACTTAGTTTGTCCCAATCTCTCTTAAGGTATATAAAATTAACCCCAAGTACCATCCCTTAGGGGTGTTCAAAATCTTTCCTATCGCTTCGGGGGGTCTCGCGCTAGAATGATACCGACATAACAGAACACCTAACGCCAGTAAAACAGCACTTTATATACGCTCAATGGCTATATCATAGGTTCCGTACGATCAAATAAAGTTAACTAACGCTAGTAAAACAGCACTTTATATACGCTCAATGGCTATATCATAGGTTCCGTACGATCAAATAAAGTTAAATGAAGACCTTAAAATTCGTTTTCTTTTTTTGCTATCTATAGTATTAGGGTTAAAATCACTTGACCACGCCTAATTCGCTACCTCTTAGGGTTTCATTCACCATTGGTCACACCCAATTTGCTATCCCTTAGGGTTGAAAATAAATCAGTTTTCGAAGAGCACCCCCGTCTACGTTTATGGGGAGTCCACCCCCCCCGGGGGCGCAAGTGTCGGTATTCGATACGCTGTACAAGCCCTACAAGAATCCCTCGACGAAAGAGAAAAACAGTGATACAAGTTTAAACATTTTCGCTTTCACCCCTATGAAGATAAATAGATAGTGGTCGATAGCAGGCCTAGGCTGAATTGCTGAGATTTTACATTATTGGGAGACTATATATTTAGTGTACAAGAATGCTATTTTATAGGCGCAATGGTAGCCACGGAAATTACAGATTTTATTTAAGGAAAATGTCCCAGGCCGTGCGACCAGGAACAAAATACAACACCGGATGGAGACACTCCTCTTTTAAGTCCCCCGATAGAAGGTCAAGAGACTAGACCAACGTCTTAACATCCCTGTTCGCGGACGGTGTGGCGAAAGAAGATCACCTGGCGCAAAGTTCAACCCTCGACCATGCCGGAGTTTGAACCAGGAACCAGGGTGGTTGGCAGTCGGAGCTCTTACCAACTGTGCTAACCTCGTGAGGATATTGAATTGAACCCGGGACCTCCTGGTTGGCAGTCAGAGATCTTACTAACTACGCTAACCTCGCACACACTAACCATATTCAAGACTGGATAACGAAGTTCAATAATCTGGCCGAGTTTTATGCTGGAAACCTATACGAAAAGCCCGAGCGCTGCCCTACTATCTCGATGGTCTGACGAGCACTTACTTTTCACATCTTCCCCAAGCAAAGAAGACAATACGGCTACTTTTATAGAAGCATTAAGGGCCCGCTTTAGCAGTTCTCCAATCCAGTTCTTGAGTTACTCCAACGACTAAACAACCGACGACAAGCTGCAAGCGAAACACTTAAGGATTATTTCGAGATGTTTTCAGGCATTGTATTCGACGTGGTATTAAAAGTGATGAAGTATACGAGGCATATTTGTACAAGGCGTCTTGCCAAGCCATAAATGTCACATGATTCTTTCCTCTGCCAAGTCCACTGAAGGAGCTACAATCGAATGGTTAAAAACGCCTTCAATCAAGATTGTCCAGACACTTCACACAACTTACAGATATTAAGAAGCTGATAACGGAGCTTAAAGATTCCTTGAGGCCCAACATGTAACAAAGAGATACAAGAGCTTCGTGACTAGCTGACTCAACTTAAGGCTACGACACACACAACAAGTTCCAACAACTCTACTGACGTACAAGTACTTCGCGACGCAATGCAGAAGTTACAGCTTACACGACGCGCCAATCCCGTTTCTGCCGATAATGACCATACACCGCGCCACAGAGACAAATTCCGAACCTACCACAGGAGACCCAGCCTCGTAGTAATAATTTGTATGGGAATTTCGAATCTGGCCGGCATTAGATGTAACTACTAAATTAAATAAACTCTGACTTACCCGAAGTGTTGTATGTGTCGTCGTTGTTCCCTGGTAGAAATTTCAAGACATTTGGACAGTTTTTAGACCCACATTTCTCCCCCATCGGCTTGATGAACTTGACCCACACTCGATCATCGCAGAATTTCTCATTCTAAATCGGGTTCCCTCGCTTTAACACTCAACCAAACTCTTGGACGGTTACAGCGCGGCTGGCTTGGACACTAGAATTTTACTGGTTCTAATGTTGTGGAGTGTTAAAGCAAGGGAACCCGATTTAGAATGAGAAATTCTGCGATGATCGACTGTGGGGCAAGTTCATCAAGCCGATCGAGTTTCCATCCTTTCCATTTCATTTGGTAGAGGTGAAATGTGGGTCTAAAAACCGTCCAAATGTCTTTAAATTTTTACCAGGGAACAACGACGACACATACAATACTTCGGGTAAGTCAGAGTTTACTTGATTTAGTAGTTACAGCTACTATCGGCCAGATTCGAAATTCCCATACAAAGTCTTAAAAATTCTATTATTACCACGAGGCTTGGTCTCCTGTGGTTTCAAGTTAATTTTGCAAGGCCTTTTTTTATCTCCAGAATGGTTTAAAAGGTTTCTACTAAAACAACTAGACCTCTCGGCCTCATGGGCTCTAAACTCGTAGTCCATTCGTCCTCGACGTCTAATTGTTAAATAGCCACTGGTGGGACTAGGAATATCATTCTTATCGTTCTTCTATCAGACGGTATAACAGTATAATAGTTTCGTATAATAGTCATTGTCACTATAGTCACTGATTTATTATATGCTCGTGCAACAGGATTCGTTGCTGAACACCTACAGCAGGTCCAAAGATCTGCTTGTCAAAGTTACAGCTGCTGTAAAGATTTGTAAGGAAGCAATTCAGTCACTGGCCACAGCTGTTGAGGGTCACAGTATCAATGTGGAAACTTTGGAGGGTGTCGCAAAAGGCCGTTACGCTCTTGGAGTAGTTGCCGAGTTTTTGCATCAGACACACGGCAACAAAGACAAGCCACTGGGCGATAGGCAGGTATAAAGCACTAAACAACAAGGTGATCTGTGCGTTTGAGCTTATGCATAAGGTTTTCTTTGTGCAAGATCTAGTTTACCAGCAATAAAGAGGACGATTTCTGCAGTAATCAAAACCATGTGGCCTCGTTATTGAAGAGTTAATTTACCATAGAACATAGTCAATTGGTGCAATATACCGTTTAATTGGGAAACTAGAAGGAAAACTGCGGAATTCCTTAGACGTATGCTCAAATACATCAGTTTTATTGCAGTTGTCGTGGATTGCTTCTTAATTTCGAAACTGACTTTAGTTGTGTTTTGAAGCATGTACTGAGTAGCTCTGTCTTGTAAACTGCTTGACATTAATCGTTTTGAGGTCTTACAAACCAGTGCCTAACAAACTTTCAGATTCGCAACGAACTTGAAAATCTGTTTGAGGCAGCAAAGATCTTGTGTTCCTCACATCGAGAACTGCTTATGTATATGTTGAAGCAACTTGGAAGGAGGCATGGTGTTGGGATGCTTTCTGAAATTTCAAACACGAAGGAACTGGAATGGATTATACCCGATCAGTACAGGAACAATCAGGTAATTGTACATCATTGAAAACTAAGCCTATGTCAACTGGACTCAGTGTGCATCCGGGCCCGATTCCTCAGACACTAATCCAGGATTAAATCCTAACCCGTGGTTTCGAAATTTATCAACTTGGATAACAAATTCTGTATTAGTCAATTAGGTTTCTGCTTGACGTTAGATAAATTTCATTTAAATCAAGTTTGTAAACTCGATCCAAATTTCTACTAATCCTCGGTTAGCGTTATTCGGCTTTAGTGGAACCGGGTTGACGCAGTTGTTAAGATAGCTGACAACCAAACAGGAGTTCTCAGGCTGTTGAGGGTTAAATTTTGTGAGATTATCTTTCTCTCGACCTTCTATCTGTATTCTGCAAATGTAAAAAAATTAAACTTGAACTGAACTTGGATTAAAAAGAACCCGCGCACTTCTCGAGTAGGGTGATTATTTCTTTCATAGCGATTTGTTACTTCCTCTGCATACACATTTGTAGAAGAGCCTGAGTAAGGTACTCATTATATTGTCCTTTTGGTTGGTCTCCAATCCGCAAACAACGCCGCAAATGTTACAAACAAAACGTAGACGGCGTATTCCGAAAGGAGAGAATAACTATGGAAGGGTTTTAGCACCTTTTGGAAGCCACAAAAATAAAACGATTGGTGGAAATTATAATTAGGATGCGCTACCCCAGTTTTTTATGTGCATTCAAACTACATTTCTTACTTTAAGGAATCAAAGCTTTGTCCCTTTTACTCATATTCCGGACTGAACACTGAAATATGAATATACTGCCAACGTTTTGCGAGGTTAGCGCAGTTGGCAAGATCTCATGGACTGATTGCCAACCAGCAGGACCTGAGTTCAATTCCCAGCCTAGTCAAACGTGTGTGTGTGTGATCATATTTTGCCGCAACATCCGTGGACTGGGACGTTAAGCCCATTAAGTGATCTAGTCTCGACGTTCTATTAACATAGGTGCACGACCTTCACATACTGAAATATTTACTTGTAGTGACACATAAGTGCTGAAAGCCCTTGCAATATATGTCTCTATGTATGTAGCTAACTTACAGAACATTTTTGTGTATCCCATTTCAATACAACAGAGGACTTGCCGACTACAATGTTGAGAGTAAGACTGGACAATTTTTATGTCCAGCATCAAAACTGTCATTTGTTTGTCTAAATAGGGGGAAAGCACCTTGCCTGATTGCTTCTTAGTTCATGGGAAGCATTACCGGTCGATGAGAGAAGCTTTAGTGCAGGGAATTATGCGTTGTTTTGGAGAACATCGGTAAACCAAAGTTAGGTAGCGCTGCTTCGCTTTCAATTGTTTTGGAAACCATTTGAAAACAACGTTCAGTATTTTTGCTTTTGCATGTTGCGATATGATTAGTAGAATTCTAGTCAACTGTATAATGCAAATGCTTCGATTTGATTGGCAACCTTACTCATGGTCTATCACGCAATAGACGCATTCCTCTCTGACATCCAAGATGGAGTCGGTTTCCCGTTTTATCTAGTGATCTTTGCGCCCGTCTCCTTTCCAAAGAAACCGTTTCAAGAAACCCCAAGGCGTCACAAAATATGGTGCGAACAAAATTTAATTTCAATAATAACCAAATTTTACCTTTTTATGCCTTTCTGCGCCAATCTGCCTGACTCGTACCCATTCGTCGGCGAGGGAAAGTAAGGCACGACAGGACTTGTGGTACCCTTAGCGCCCCGCTTTTTTCCCCTAAAAACAACTGGGTACGAATCTGCAAGTCTACCTCATGCACGAAAAACAACACAAATTGAAACCTGCACAAGTTTCAATATTAAAATTACATCGAATGGTTTGTGTTTTCCAAAAACAATCAGAATATTCTCTGTCAATTTCTATCGGCAGTTTGATAGTTCATTCGGTCTGCGGACTATCAGCCAACAGAAATTGCGAGCTCATATTCAAATTCTGTTAATTAGAAGATATTATTAGTAATATATTAGCGCATTATTAGAACAAACGTTCTATAAGAAACTTCAAAGCCATTTTATATATAGAAAACCAAATAATGCTCGATCCTCGGTTTCTGTGATCGATTCCTGGTAAAGCAGATAACCTTGCATGACTTCGCAGGCTCGTTATACAATAGAATACAAAAACAATAAACTCATTAATTTTTTTGTTGTTTTTCGTGAGAGTGTATTTCTGGCTAGCTATCACACACGTGCAAAATTATACTTGCCAATGAAGTTTTTGCCAACTGGTACCCTCGGTTGCATCACAGAGAGAGAATGTGTATGACTGAAACAATCAGTTGAGTTACCATGTACTTATCGTTTTTCAATGAGAAAAAGTAATATATGCTAATAGAAATTGCAGATTTCAGTATCGACCAAGGCAGAAATTATCCAGATATACCGTACAATCTATACTGCTGTCTCGGAGACTCGAGCTTAAGTGGTCGTTCGTTACGTGATTACCCGTTTGAACCGGTTCTGCTTTCCCTCTCAGTCTGTCAATTCAATTTACACGCTTTTTCTTATAAAACCAGTAAATTTAGCCGAGTATCGTTCTTAACTTTCTTGGCGATTGTTCTAAATTGTTCTTATTTCTAAATATGTGGTTTAAATCGAATAAAACCTAGCTAAGGTATTGCAATACATGTATTGGAAAACGAATTGCTTGCCTGTTTCCGTGTCGAAGATACAGTACGCTGTATGCGTGTATACAGTGATTATAAGGAACTAACTTCAGGGGACGTGCACAGCGTTTAATTTGAGGCAATGACAATGATTAAAAGAGAAAAACTGTGAATTATTTTAGTCATTCTGTGTCGTTAAGTTAAAGATCGAAGCTCGTTAAAGTTGAAAAAACTTAGCTCTCGAGCCTGAGGTTCAGCCTGATCTTAAATTTTGGCCAATCTGAGCCTCGTTGTTCTTATATATAAAAAACATCGTGTAGTTCAGATTATATCATTGGAATAAATTACCTATGTTCATCCAAGACTTGTTTAACGAACAACTCATTTAGCGCACAAGAACTATAAATGACAAGAATCGTCCAACAACTCCATCGAAATTCTAGTTTTTAAAAACGACAATACTGAGGCCGGTTAGCTAATAAACGATCCATTGCTTGATTAACTATGCTGTTTTTCAAGTGGCTTGGTGGTCTTCTACCGGTAAAAAACCCACCAGAGTGCTTACAGCGTTCTATCAGTCTTCATTAATATTGAGAATATAACAGGTGGGTGGTAGTTTGCAGAGACTGTGCTCGCAGGCCTCCTTAATGAATAGCATTTAACTTCCAACACAATACACCTCTAATTAAGGCGGGCGCGTGTTCGGAATACAGCTATCATTGTCTTGTGGGCAAGGATTTCTAATTGAAAATAACAGGGTTTTCTACATCGGCGGATAAGCCGTCTCCAAACTGAAGTCGAGCGAGTGAAACCAAAGAATATCAAATTCTCGGTTCCCCTTTGGTTTCCACTTACCAGCCCAAGACATTACAAAACACTTTTAAAACAGGTCGAATATTTTAGCTGTTTGCCAATGTCTGCCATTTTGTTTCTACCAAGAGTGAGTGCCAGTATGGAGAACTGAATGATGCATCGGGCGGCTCAACTGGGTACGGGTAAGGGCGATACGAGTGATGTTCACTACAATCATTCTGAGAAAGCTATCAGAGGATATTTTTGGGACTGAGATAGGCAGAGATGTGTTGGGAATGGTAATCGGATGTGCCACTTGATGAAAAATTCCTATCGTTGTATGCAGACACCGGACACAATAGACTTCTTTATCGTTTCCCACAGTTCATTTATTAATGTCTAATGTATCTACTAGTTGATTGTTTCCTATTCATTAGCCTATTGAAGATTCTTTCCATAAACTACTGTATATTACATGTGCTGAGATAGTTGATTAAACATGGTGGCCAAATGTTCCTAGTAATGGCTTTAGGTTTCACACTGACCTGAGACACGCATTTGAACTCTGTTATCATTAAATTTTTTCTGCATTCCCTTGTATAGCAAACGCTCTCTTCTCGTTGTTTTTCAAAACCTATTAATTGCGTAAATTATTAAATTTTTAATTGTTTCATAGATGAAACTACTTTTTAGTCTGTGGTGCCTGCTCAACTCTCGGAGACAAAGCAGCATTTCAAAGTGGCGAGTTTTAAATAGTCAGTTTCGGGCTGCAGTTTGCAAGCAAGTATAACTGATGTGGATAGTTCGTGTGCACAATCTGACGGTCAGACCAAAAACCCGGCATCACGGACTCATACCTTGGACACGTTACTTTGGACACGACATTAAATGCAGAGTTTTCCTTTGAATATTCAATTGTTTTTGCTGCCTTTACAGGCAATTCACGGCTCGACTTCACGTCTCCAAGCAAAGTTTCAATATGATATCCTCTGTTTTCGACGTCCTGTGGTAACCTTGGTCGGATTTGAATTCTTTTTTCTTCCTGCTTACTAGAGCTCTCCTCACTTCTACATTCAAGTGAACAATTTATCGAGTTTTCACCATTATTTTCCTGTGCAGGATCTAACTTGATCTTGTCTTCGCCTTTCTGTGATTGAGCAGAATTTCTCTTGCGTTTCTGAGTACGTTTTCGTCTGTATTCTCCTTTGCTGAAGTCTTCAACGTTAGCGGGGTTGATAGCCCAAAAGTGTCCTTTACCGTTCGGACTCCGACCGACCTTAAGAAAGCATTCGTTGAGACTAAGGTTATGTCGAATGCTGTTCCTCCACCCAGGGCCCTTGTTTCTAAAATACGGATAATTAGTGAGCACGAAGTTATAGATATCACTGAGGACAAGTTTCTGTTGCGGCGAACTCAGAATGGCTTTGCCTATTAGCCCGATGTAAGATTGGTTTGGCTTTTCTTCCTCCACGGGAACTTGAAAAGGGGCGCTTTGGAAAGTGCCGTAAGAAGCCATGAAACCACCTCCGAAGACTGTGTCCTTGTCTCGCAAAGACAAGGGAATAAAAGCAAACTCTGGGCTGCAGTAGTGGCGAGGATAATGGGGATTAAGCAGTGTCATCCCTGGTGCACACGCCGGCAGGATTCGTTGTGGCGGTTGATGAAAAGTCTCTTGGCTTGCTGTGGTCCGCGGCTGACACATTACGCCTTGGCTGGTGTGAACAGCAGACGGAATACTTGCACCAGAGTTTGGATAGACCATCAGGGGAGAAAACGCTGAAGATGAACTTTCTGATTTCGCGCTCATTACTGGAAGCATTTTGTTCAGACCAACTGGGTTGTGTCAGATATTGAGCAAACGCGATTTCTTCTCCGATGTTTGATGTGCACAGTATCGACTCTCAGAATGCAGTGATTGGCAAATCATTGATATGGAACTTAAACAAGCTAATTTAAACATTTTTATTGGCTTAGAGCTGCTTTGTAATCAATGGGTAATCAGAATTAATGCATTATCTCGTGCCCTTATAGTTCTTAATACTGTTGTGCTTGTGATTAACGACTCGCTGCGGGCCACTTGGCGCCAAAAACTTCTCAGAAGTGCTATGAAAATATGCATGGTTAATACACTGTATGGAGTAAGAAACCAATAAATTCGAAGGACGATGTGCCGTGTTTTATTCTGTTTCAGTTGGTGGAACAAACTTCTTGTTACTGTGTATTTTATGGGTTCTTTGTTCTTTGGCCTACTAATTGCCTGATTAACACCCACGCCTCCACTGCAATCAACTAACAAACTCGTTGGCACTTGATAATCGGTTTGGCCTGTCCATCAAACAGAACAGGGCGCCACCTGTTTCATATTCTTCGTCTTTTCATTCCAGCATTTCGAAAGAATTTACAAAACGAATTTCGTTTACTTTTTGTGTAAAGGTACTTGAAGAGAGAATTGTATTTGGTCGAAATTGACTGTTGTACTACTCAACCGTCACACCGCTCTCTTCATTATTAATGTTTGTTAGTTTGAAGTCGAGTTCTAAGAAGTTCCAGTTTATTTGTACTCAAGAACCGACAATAATCTCTGTTATTGGCTTTTTATTAATTCAATTACAAAAATATTTGAGATTTTGCATGCAAACTCTTTTTCACCTTTCAACCGTGAAAGTTTTTGTAGATTGTGTAACTGCGTTCTGATTTCAAGGCTTGTTCGTGATTTTTGTTGAACGGCTAAGAATCCCAAGAGAAACTGATGTCTGAGCTGTCTCTCTTCAGGCCGCTTAAGTATTTAGTCCATTGTTTGTTCTCCATTGATAAGCAAACGAGTTATTACTTTTGCATTGTTGATTTACATTGAGGTTTGGTATATGGGCGTATTTACCGAGCTTCCAAACAAAGCAATTATATTTGAATGGAAGGCCTTTGTAATCTCCTTTGGATAAATACAGTCTGAATTCGAACCAACACGCTACAGTTGTTCTCAGACCCACTTAAGGTAGATATCAAGCCCAGCACTTTTGCCGAGAGAACAGGATTTTGCGATTTCCACAAACGTCGGGCTAATTTGTATCCAAGCATTTCCGTCTCGATTAGCGAACGTGGGAAGACTGTCCGCTGTTATTTGTAAACCCTTTTGTCAGTAAAACATTTCAATATTTGTTTCGAAAATATTTGAAGAGGAAAACAATGGCGAACTGCTGTGCCAAATATCGGAACACAATCGAAAGCTGGTACAATGGGGAGCGATTACTGTTGGCTTTGTGCAAGTCAAAGATTGCTGCCTCCGTCGGCCATTGTTTGCTTTGCCAGTCGTATACACAACGCGAATAATCGTCCATTAACACCTAAGCAGCGTTGCAACTCAAACAACATTTTAAAAATACCAGAAATACTCCTTTATGAGTTCTCCAAGACACATGCACAGTCAAAAAATACCAGTTCGATGTTTTGTTGTTTTTCAGTTGTCTTGCGGCAAATGCATGGTTAACTCTACGTTTTTAAACTGTAGTCGTTGAACTGCTAACAAAGTCACTGATTTGCATTATTGTCTTTTCTACTACTTATCAATGTTTGAAAAACAAGCGATCAGTAAATAGTATATTTCTTGACAATACAATAATACGACTTTTTTTTTCTGTTGACTAAAGTTTTAGACATGAATGGGGTTAAAGAGAGCTTCTCAACTCACGGCCAGAGAAAGTATTACATATGTACTTCAAGAATTTTTGTATTCTGTTTCTTCTCAACCACATTATCTACGTCGTCATTACTGCCTGCAAATCCCTGAAAGATAATTTTGCAATCATGTTTTACAAAGACAAATGTGTCGTACTGAGAGAAAAGTGTCTACTATAAAACAGTCCATTAATCTATCTAATTATCAAGTTTAATAAACAACAAGATATTGGAGGCGTCAGAAAAGATTTGAGAAGTTAATTTTTGGCTGTGTCAAGTTTGTAAACGCCAACAAACAACGAGGCAGAAAAATAAATTAACGCAATAAAAAACCTTGAATATTTTCCTGTAACTTTTGCTATCTTGGTTATTCGTCCAGTTGCCAATACAAAAAGCAAAGCAGATATTATTACAGAAAATCTGGAGCAAACAGATCGCTTCTGTAGCAGAGATTTAGAAGTAACTCTTAGCAAACAAATTGGCTGTCCAACCTGATGATGACCTATGGTCGAAAACTTTTGTTTTTTATAGACAGTTTTAATAATTACCAATAATATCCAAAACGTTTTGTTCAGAGTATGTACGTGGCAGATGCCAGGGTCAAAATGACATCAAGCCAACTATAATTCAGTTCTTATTGGAAAAATTGCTTCACAGAAAGTCAGCAGAAAGAAGGGGGTTAATGATATTCATTAAATATATTAGATATGACATTAAATACATTTTACTTAGCGAAGTTAACGTTCAAAAAGCAAAGCAAATTAGACTAAACTCGCGGCGAAGTTTATATTACAACCAAGGTTGCTTTGTATGTTTCAAGTGAATTTAAAATAAAATTAATAATGAATTCACTTAATGATGGAATTTACAATTTTGCTTTATAAAGACATGTGTCTTCGTGTAATACAAGCAGGCCTTGGCCAGAGCAATATACTCATCGCGATTATAGCATTTGACAGGGAGATAAAAATATAATAAAAATTTGTATCAAAGGACTTAGGAGCCGAAAAGTTAATCCGAATGTTATCGCTGTTCTTGAAGTGTAAGGATTTTACAGTCAATTTATAGTTTTTACATCTAACTCTTTTTGTCTCTGTATACCTAAAAAAATTTGCGAGAAGTTGATTTTTGTGCTTCGTGGAAGGATCGAACAAATTCTTAAACCTTATGTGATTTATACCGACTGTGTTCGATTGGCAAACGCGCCGTAGGTTGGGCGGCTATGGCCAATCGTTCGCCATAGAAACGTCTCAATTGTTTATTGGAATCAAAAGCTTGCCTTAAACAAGGCGACTTTTTCAGTCGTCACCAACTACACAACGCAACTTTGTACTTACTAAACAAAACAATTCTTTCCTCTCGTCAATTAAGTTTATAGCAAGGGCCAACACACACCGCAGCCGACCCCCCAGGACTTCTGAATGGTCGTCAAACTCACTACCCGTCCCGCCGACGCAGTCAATAGTTTTTCAAAATTAGCTAAAATTATTTCTCAAGCTTGTTTGCGTATTTTTTAATTCGATATTTCTTGTCTTGTCGGGAACTACTTCACAATATCCTATTTCCCGCTCCCAACAAAAAATCGACAGTCAACTGCCGACGAAATACTAGCTAGTATGCTGTAAGTTTTAGGCAGATCGGAAGCTTAAAACTTTAATATATATTTTTGTGTGTCATGACTTCCACAATTCATGTCTCAATCCCTTAAGAAAGACGGTTTAAATGCTTCTTGCCGTGAAATGGAATCCTCCATTGATATTAATAAAACTGAAGCTACAAACCTTCGAAAATTAATAAGCCACACCTGCAGACTGTCCTTGCATAATGCCCCCGCGCCCCCACTCCAGGGCGACGCCCGCCCGCCCAACTACTACTTTATATTATATATGCGCAACCCAATTTTTTGGGCCAATTTATGCTGAGAAGGCCTGGGACCCACAACATAAATCAAGATGGCGTCCAAAATGGACGATGTGTCATCCCCGGTATTGGCATACAAATTCGCTGCGAAAACCTTCGATCCTGAAAAATGTAATTCTTTTTCAGTTGCAAACTGATAGTGGCCATATACGTGTGTGTTCTCTTTTGGAAAACGGCTTTAAATTATTCCTTTAAATGATGTCCTGTGGTATGTTTTCAGATGTGAAGGATTTATCATCACAGTGCGACACAGATGCCGAACTTCAAGAACATAGACAGCGAATCCAGTTGCTTAGCGAAGAAACAGCTCTGGCCCTGAAGAAGAACGTGTATAAAAATTACATGCAGTTTATAGAGACATCAAAAGAAATATCATGTATCCTTTATCAGTCTCAGGTCTATATATATATATATATATATACAGTGTATATATATATATATTGAAAGACTTGTAAAGGTTGAATACGTAAACTGATATATAATAATATTAGCAACAGGCAAACCACTTCAGATGTTGGCTTTGGACCGTATTGTTTGAAAATGCAA